>VDFB02213619.1:0-16334 GCA_007258455.2 Sequoia sempervirens
AGTTTTAGATTAGAAGCAGTAGATTAGGAATGGCTATAGTAGAATAATTTTTTCTCATTAGAGACTATGTGCATGTTTTAAAATGGTGAATTCAACAAAAATCAGTTGGTGTGGAAATTTATTTCTGGTGTCAATTGTATGTTGAGTTTATTGAAAAGCATTGCTAAGTTGTCTCCAAGTTGATCCTTTCTGGTTGTTTAAATTGAAGTAACAAGCTTATTTTCAGTTTATCAGTCACATTTTTTGTATTAGTGTGATTAATCTATTGGTTCTCTCAAGTAGAGATTAAATCCTTTTGTTGATCACAGTAATCAAGGAGATTCATCTTGATTATTAAAGTAGAGCTTAGTAGTCATATTCCTACATTGTTTATACAAGTTATGAACAAATCATATGCCATCAATTTGACTTTCTGCTAGAATAAGTTGCCCACTTCTTTTTCATTTGACTCCACATACCCAATAAGGCATTGGTCTTTGCAATTTCATTATTTGAATTTATTCATTTTACTTATATCTATTAATTAAGCATTTTAGGATTTAGATCATAAGATGGCTATCAAGTTTGGTTTAGAACGTGTTCACTTCACTGCCATTGTGGACAAAAGATTTTAGAAGGATAGTCATAAAAACTTTTAGTCGGCATTATTGAGAGAGGTACACCCACCGGGTTTGAAGCACCTGAAGAGTAGAAGGTTGAGTTCTCTTGATCTTTTCTGTTACCCTAAAGCATATCAAGAGATTGGCAGCCTCTTGAGGCATTTCACCTACATTTTTGAGAGCTAACAAGACTTAAATAAATATTTTTTATTTATTTAACCAAAAGGGGGTGATGTTAGATTAAATTAGATAAATGTTTGATTTGTTTAATTTAATTAGATGAACTTTAGAGATTTAATCAAATAATATGGATTATTTAATTAAAATAAAGATAGGAAGATTGAAACAACCTAGCTAATTACATAGAGACAATGATTCTTGAAATTAAATCAGGGTTATTTAATTAAAAAGGGAAATTATGATTACTTTAATCAAATATGGCTATTGATTAAATGGTTAGATAAGAGGGATAATTAGGGATGAAGTGATGTTAGTAGATCAAGATCGAGTGTATATACATTTTACATGTCTAAAATTCATCAATCATTTTTCCTTCGTCATTAAAAATGATGTAACACTTGCAACATTGAGCACAACCAAACAAGAGGAATGGGAATGACTTACCTCGTTCTACTAGAGATGGTGAGGATTGGTTAGCAATTTCCCTTGTCACATTCCTGAAAAACTTGTCACCATGTTTTTGCAAAACCTTAAAGGAGAATTGATGAGTCGAATTCAAATTTAACATTCCACAACCTTTGAAGAGATTCTTGATAAAGGTGTCCTTATTGAGAAAGGTCTTATTACCAAAGGAATGGTCAAGATAAACAAAGAAAATTCAAAACCCAACAATGACAAAAGAAGATATTGGTCTTGAAACAAAAATGTCACAAACGTTGAAGTTGTCGATGCCAAACTAATAACTTAATGACCAATCATTCAACTTAAATTTCCTTCTTCATTAAACACATCCAGTACACCAAACAATCAATTGCAAGAACAAAACCAAATGCTAAATGCTGTCCAAAACAATCAACAAAGAAGAGGTCCTCCCATGCTAAGAAAACATACACCCCCTTCGGTGAACCTATCAAATCAATCCTCAAATAGATTTTGCAATATAATGACATCACACTAATAGACACCAAAAATAAAGAACCTTCATTGATCAAATTTAGTTGGTGAAAGAAGACAAACACTATGAATATCACCATTCAAAAGGGCACAAGACACCTAGATGTTGGATTCTCAAGAATATCATTCAAGATCTTATTGAAGATGGAATCATTTTAGTTATTAATTCACAAGGAAAACCAATGTTGATAATACCATATTCAAGACTCCCTTGCAAGACCATGACAAAGGAAAAGCCTCAAGTTTAGGGAACAACAACTATAATGCCAATTATGTAGTTGTTAAACATGATTACAATACTATCATCCTTAATGTGACACTCTTTGATGATTGCATTGCCACTGTCACCATAAATGAGACAAAATTAGATTATGTTGTTGCCACCTATAAAACTAAGAAAATTATTCCAATTCCTTCCACAAATCCCCAACCAAAGGGTCAATATAACCTCCTAGAGAAATTAGAAAAAAATCAAGCAAAAATTTCTATGTTCGAGCTCCTTTGCACCTCACCACAGTACAAAGCCATTCTTGGTAAAGCATTACAAGAAGCCTCTATACCTGAAAACCTGGATGTCAATGAATTTTAGGCCATGGTTGGATGCCTAGCTATGTCACACCATGTCACCTTCTCCAAACAAGACTTTTTTGCACCAAAATCTGATCATAACAACCCCCTACACCTAGAACTATGCATTAATACAAAGATCAGATGAGTCCTAGTAGGTGGTGGAGCAAGTTTGAATATTTGCTCACTAAAATTGATGAAACCATTGGGATACTCTAAGAATTGTATTGATCAGATAAAGAAAATAGTAATCAAGGCTTATGATGATGCTAAGCACTCTTCTGAAGGCATAATTTCACTTCCTGTAAGAGTTGGCCCCACAATATAGGACATAGTATTTCACGTCTTGGATCTAGATTTACATTATAATATTCTCCTTGGTCACCCATAGATTCATGCCATGAGGTCTATTCCATCCACCTACTATCAATGCCTCAAGTTCCCACATAATGGCACTAAAATCACTATGCCAGGTCACCTCGATCCTTTCCAATATTGTTCCAACCTCAAAGGAACCATTGAGTGTCAAGTTCCCATCAATTGAGAGGCTTGACCTTCCACTTCATCCACCACTCCATCTCACTACATTGATCCATCCAATCTTGTCAAATCATCTAACTCATTCATCACACATTCCATGCCCAAGATCCATATTTAAGACAAAGGATACAAAGAATACGAGATGAAGATTCTCTTTTTCATCAGCAAATTACCCAAGTCACCAAAGTCATATGGAAAATCACATCCCATGTAGCCTAAAGTTGTTATCCACAATCCTCCTACCACCTTCACTAGACGGGGGAGCTGGTTGAAGAATCTCTAGATGACCATATTCTTACATGGTTGTACAAAGAAGAGGAGGAAACTGAACTTAAGAAAACGTTGATTGAAAAGTATCCAAAAGGATTCTAAATAATGAAATGACATGGATATGATGGACACATCGGCCTTGGTTTAAATAAATAAGGAATGTTGGAACCTTTACCACCACCTAAGCTAATAATTAATCAAGGGAAAAGGTTTGTACTAGTAAAAGTGACCATCTGGGGTATCAGGTTATCCTCAAGTGGGTTTTTTGATGCTTCAGATGAGATCGAGACATATGAGAGCCCTTGGGATTATGATGTTGATTCCAATGAATATGAATGGGATTCCCTATCCTTTGCTGCTTTCATGGACCTTGATAAACTATTTGGGGAATTTTACCAAATGCTTACCCTTGATTCCTCAAGAAATCCACCAACTACCCATCCAAAAATTACTTTAACAAAAGAAAAATGGCTTCAACACTACTTTTGGCAATCCATTGATCCAACCTCTTGGGAGCCTGATGACTCTACTTCCGTCTCTATCCTATCTACCTACACAATGACCCTTGACAATATAGATGATGGCTTGCCTGTTGTCTACCCTCAACTTATAGATTGGGATCAACAAGGACCACCAAGTTTGGAAACTTTCAAGAATGATGAAGCCATTGTTGAGTTCATGGGAATTTGTGAGGGAATATTGAGTGGGGATGATAAAGTTGGATTTTCCATAGAACTCAACTATGCAACATAGTTTGGTGATGTTGTCTTGTGTTCTAGTAACAAAAGTGAAAATGAAAAAAGAAAAAAGAAAAATAATAGGTCTTCAGGTGAAAACTGAAACGTACCTGCTTACCACAAAAAAGTAAAAATAAAGGATGTATTTGAAGGTGAAAACCTCTTTGAGGAACTTGAGGATGGAGGATTGGACTATCTCCCTATAGATTGAGATAGATCACAATTAATTATAGAGGAAAAAAAAGAAGTAAACATTATCACAAAACATAATTCTAGAATCATACAACTAGTAGCATCTTTGATCATCAAGGAAAAGTCATAGTTTATAGTGTCCTTTTTAGAAAGACAGGTCAATTTCGCATGATCATATGGTGACATTCCTAGATTGGATCCTTAACTAGTTCTACATCACTTACCACTGCTACCAAATGCAGATCCATTCAAACATAAATAGAGAAAAATGCACCCCTAGATTGTAATTCTTGTCAAGGTAGAACTAAAGAATATCTTGGACATTAGATTCATTCACCTAATTGACTATGCTAAGTGGATATAAAATCTAGTTCCTCTCACAAAACCAAATGGCCAAATCAGAGTTTGTAGAAATTTCAGAGACCTCAACAAAGCTTGTCCCAAAGATGTTTTACCTCTACCAAATATTGACATCATAGTAGACTTAACTGTTAGATACAAAATGCTATCATTGATGGATGAATTCTTGGGGTACAATTAGATAAGAATTGCCATTGGAGATCAACCAAAGAAAACTTTCACATGCACATGGGGAAATTTTTGTTGGAATGTCATGCCATTTGGATTGAAAATTTTTGGAGATACTTATCAAAGAGCCATGGCTACCATTTTTTATGACTATATGCATGTCCTTATGGAAGATTATGTTGATGAACTTCTCTCTAAATATCTAGAATGAAGTGGACACTTAGTAGTATTGGAAAATATTTTCACCTAACTTGAAAACTATGAACTCAAACTAAATCCAAAGAAATGTGTTTTTAGGGTCCAATCCAACAAGCTTCTTGGATATATTGTCTCACATAGAGGAACAGAGGTTGATCCCACCAAAGTTAAATCCATCTTGGAAATTCCACTACCAACCAACATCAATCAGTTAAGAAAATTACAAGGATGATTACAATCCATTTGTAGGTTCATTTCTCTATTAGTAGATATGATCCACCCATTCTAATATCTATTAAGAAAAGGAATTCCCTTCAACTAGACAAAAAAATGTCGAGAGGAATTCAATCAGATCAAGAACTATCTATTAAGTCCACTAGTTCTCATGCCTCCAATTGATGAAAGACATATGACACTATATGTGATAGCTACTGCATCAACATTGGGGGCACTTTTAGCACAAAATGACAATGGGGAAAGAGTAATAAATTATATCAGTCATACTTTAGTCAAGTATGAGCTAAACTATAGTTCTATTGAGCAAGCATGTCTAGCAGTGGTATTCGTAACACAAAACTAAGATACTACATGTTGAATCACAAAACAAAAATGATTTCAAAAATTGATCCTTTGAAATATCTCCTCAAAAAAGTAGCCCTAACAGGGAGACTAGCTAAATGGGTTATGATTCTGAGTGAATATGACATTGAATAAGTTGACAAAAAACCAATAAAGGGACAAGTAATAGTTGACCAACTCCTAGATGCACCATTGAAAGTAGATCATCCTTTGATATCCAATTTTCTAGATGAATCAAAAACACTGACAACATCAAAATTATACTTTGATGGATCCTACACAAGTCATGGTTCAAGAGCTGGTATTTTGTTTATAACACCTCAATGAGATTCTATTCCCAAATCATATCAAATAGAATTTCCATGCACAAACAACATGGCTGAGTATGCAAGATTATTGACAAGAGTTTAAATGGAAATAAAATGGAAAATAAAATATCTTCAAGTTTATGGTGATTCATAGCTAGTAATTAAGCAAGTAAATGATGACTATCACACCAAGGATGAGCAATTGAAACCTTACAAGAACATGGTAGAAAACTTTAGACTATACTTTGATAATATTTCTTTTGAATAGATATAAAGAATCTAGAACAAAGCACTTGATGCAATGGACATAATTAGATCTCTCTTGGACATACCCAATAATGCCTCACAATATGAGTTCTTGTGGAACAACTATTGATCCATGTATTCAATGTCCCCAAAATTGAACTTGTGTGTGAACTTGTTGGTATCAAATCCCCTTGGTACAAAGACATCTATGCCTATTTGCATAACCAAATTATCCCTCTAGACTTATCCCCTAACCAACAAAAAACATTTATCCATCAAGCATCTAAATATGCGATCATTTAAGACACCCTTTATCACCCTAGTCTAGATAGTACTCTCCTCTGATATCTCAACTCAAATGAATCAAAAATAGCCTTACAAGAGGTACACCATGGTATATGTGGAGCTCACTCTGCTGGTTCGACCTTAGCAAAAAATATCATGAGAATGGGATATTATTGGCCTATGATGGAACACGATGCCTATCACATTATGAAGAAATGACACCAGTGTCAAATTCATGGAGATCTTATACATGCACCAGCTCAGGAACTATAGCCGCTTACTTCGCCTTGGCTATTTTCTCAATGGGGACTCGACCTTGTAGGAAATATCCATCCCACATCTTCTAATGGACATAAGTTTATTATTTTCGCTACTGAGTACTTCACAAAATGGATCAAAGCCATCCCCTTGACTTACATCACTAGAAAGCAGATAGACAAGTTCATCTTGAATTACATCATTTGTCGCTATGAAATCCCACAGTCCACCATTACCGATAATGGTCGCTCTTTCAAAAATATGAATTTCCATGAGATTTGGAAAAAATTCCATATCCAACATAATTTTTATACTTTGTATTAACCCCAAGGAAATGGACAAGCTAAGGCATCTAATAAGACCATCCTAAAAATCTTAAAGAAAACTATCAATGATGTTGGTTGTGACTGGCACCTACAACTCAATCCTACTTTATGGACTTACCATTCCAGTTTTTGTACTCATACTAGATCCACTCCATATTCCCTTATCTATAGATCCAAAGCTATACTTCCTATAGAGGTTGAGTTACCCTCCTTACAAGTCTCTATGCAAGGCTTGATTGATCAAGAAGAATATCATGTATCTTGTCTACATGAGCTAGAGTTCTTATATGAAAAGAGATAGAATTCTTTGACACATTTGCAAGCATATCAAAATCACCTTCGATGCAACTATAACAATAAATTCTGACCTAGACACTTTGATATTGGTGACTTAGTCCTAAAACAAAATCCAAAGAATCAAGCAAAATAAGAAAGTCCTAGAATGTTTGATCATAATTAATTGGGCCCTTATATTATTACATCATATGGATTAGGTGCTTATTAGCTTTCTAATCCTAAAGGAGAACCATTTTTTGAACCTATCAACAACATGCACCTTCGCAAGTACTACACTTGATTCTCAAAGTATCCCTTTAAAAAGTCAAAAATACAAAAAAAAAAGGTCACCCTAATGAAAACTTGGCAAATAGGTGTCTTGGTGACAATAAAAAAATGGTAAAGAGAAATAATTCATCCAAAAGTGAAAACCACTTCAATGGTGCTTTGGATAAGTACCATGGTTAAAACCTAGAAATAGAGCATCATGTGTGATGGAGTCTATGCTCCTCCATCTATGTCACTCATCTAATCACTCTCATCCATTCACACATATCATGACCATGGCACTGCTCCTTTCCATGGCCTAAGAACCATCGATATTTAGCATCCTTAGCTTCCTAACCATCCCTCGCATTTGTTGCTATTCTTCTTGCATAATTAATCGGTCCCATACCTGATTGGGGGAAATTCCTTGAATCTATGTCTTCTGTGGGAAAATAACATATGGTCTCAACCCTTTTTGAAAGATGAAGAACAGAAAAAATAAAAACATCAAAAATAAAAAAAAATCAGAAAACATCAAAATCCAAAAAAAATCAGAAAAACCTTCAAAAATTCAAAAACAACATAAAACTTCAAAAAATCCAAAAATAGAGTTTAACTGTGAGTTTGGGTCAGTTTGTGTTAGTAGGGTTGAACTACGTTGTTTTTGTGCATTTTCTACATAGGCAAGGACCATCTTAAATGAGCCCTCGAGAAATTAGGTCAGTCCTTTTAGGTTGTCCAAATAAAAGCATGACTCAGTCTTTTGTTGAATAAGGAAAAGTCAAGTTGTGTCGAACTACAAGGTCTCTACGTGTATAACATAGTTAAGGCCATCAATCGATGAGCCCTCAAGGTCATCTAGGTTAGTCCTTTAGGGTTTTTCGAGTTCGATCATGTCCTTGGTCTGCAAGCAATCATCATTTAAATCAAATCATGAATCAACAAACAAGCATAATAAATAAAATATTTCATCTTCAATCAGTCAATCATCTTATCTTCAATCATCTAATCTGGTCATTGATCTTGTATCAAAGTAGGGCATTATTTCATTTGTCTCATTCAGTCCCATTTCTTGTCTTTTATCAAGATGTGTCCTTCTTGGGATTATAATTTTTCAACCTTGTCATTCACCTTGAGTAGGATGTGCCCTTCCAGTTAGTTGTCTTGTCAACACTTGTCACTTGGTCAACTTTATCAAATGTGCTCCTTGCCTTCAACATGATATGTCTTTCCTAAAATTAGGTATCATCACATGACTTGGTCTTATCAATCAATCTTTTTCAAACAATCAATTGATCTTGTCAATCTTTTCAATCAATCTTACCTTAATTAGGATGTGCCCTTCCTAAGATCAGGCTTAATCATTATCAATCAAACCTTGTCAACCCTATATTATCAATCTTTATCAAATCAATCAATCTTGTCAATCTTTCCAATCAATTTTGCCTTACTTAGGATGTGTCCTTCTTGAAACTAGGTATAATCAATCAAATCATTTTGTCAACCTTTGTCAACCTATCAATCAATCTTTATCAAATCAATCAATCTTGTCAATCTTGTCAATCAATTCTTCCTTACTTAGGATGTGTCCTTCCTAAAACTAGGTACAATCAATTAAATCAATTTGTCAACTTTTGTCAACTTATCAATCAATCTTTTTCAACCTATCAATCAAATCAATTTGTCAACTTTGGTCAACTTTTCAATCAAACTCAATCATCTTGGTCAACCTAATCAATCATATCAATCTTATCAAAACTATTGACAAGCACTCTCTCTAAAACACTTTAATTGTTCGGATTTGTTTTATCTTTTTGATTGATCTTCAGTCATGTTACTAGTTGCCTCAAGGATTTCCTATTAAGGGATTTAGAGGAATGATGATGGATCATGGCCTCTTTTCTTTATTTTTTGTCTATGGTTTGTCTTGGAAAAAACACTAAGATAATTAGGTCCTTAGTATGAGCCAGGGTATTCCTTGTCTTTTTGATTTCTTGTCTCTCCCAAATGATCACCTTGCACACATTGGTCTATGCCATACCAATGTGTTTGTGGTCCATTTGTGACATTTTGGATGCTCGATGATGATAAATATAAAAATGTAAGCATGAAAGTTATTTCCCTTATCATTTCCCATCTAATCTTCTATCTCCAACCTCTTTTCCTCTTTCACGCTAGCATTCATCTCCTTCCATACTAGTATTTATTCCGTCTACATCTTGAATAAGTCTTGTGACACACAAAAACATCTTGCTTGCATAATCATGTTAGATAGCATCATAGAAAACACCATCATCGTAGATATCATTTTCATATTAGGTCACATATATTTGCATAAAAAAAATACAAAAACACAATATGCATCCATGCAACATTCATATATCATCATATTGGTATTATATTGCATTACACATTACATAGCATTTCCTTCCATATCATGTTTCATTTTACATTATACTCTATTTTCATTACATTCCATATAACATTGCATTTTACATCACATCCTATCCATACTATATCACATTAATAATATCATGACATATCACATTAAGCATCAAATTTGCATTACACATTTTGCATTATTATACAAACATTTCATTAGCATTAAGATTACATATGCATATCATACCATGTTCGTAACATACGAACATTTCCATTTCATTCATCATCCATGTGTATCATAATAAAAACATCCATAGCCATAAATACATTACATCATTACATTTTTACTATACTAATAGCATAATCAAATAGATCATTACATCATCCACTTTGCATTTATCCTATATATAGATCATAAAAAGCATAAACATAATCATAAAGCATAGTAGGTCATCGCATCATTATATACAATGCATCACAAAAATACCATAATCATAGCATGAGCATCCATTTTATAGCATGTCATCATAAATGCACAAACACATCATAATGCATATCATCAACCACCACCAAAATCATATATATATTTCTCAAAAAATAAAGTGTCATAGAACAATGTCAAGATGTGTCTAATAAAATTGGAGCTCGTAGGCTCTATAATAAAAACATCAATGTCTAATACATAAATAAAAGGGGGTCCTAGCTCGAACTACCCTGATCTCCTATCCCTAGGGAATCCATGTCCCCCCTGTATGGTGCATCCCTAGTAGAAGTATTCCTATCATATGGAGTGACCCACCTGGAATTTGACATCTCACCCTAGGACCTGCTCTGTGTCCACTAGCTATGAGTCCTACTATGTCCTCTACCCCATGAGGCACTATCTATCTTAGAAAATGTGGGATCCCTCCTCTCTAAAGGTACCACTCTCTCATATAAGTCCTTATAGTACTGACTACACCTACTCGCCCTGGCATACTCTCATGCAACCTCAACCATTGACCCACTCCATGTCACTATGAAATCAATCATCCACTAGGCAGTTTGCTACTCGCTAATGATTTCCAGATCTCTATCCACCTAAAAGGCATCCCTCTCTGCCTTAAGGTCAACTCTCTCAGTAGTGACTATCCTCAAATTTTCCTCTAGTGCCTATACACATACCTATAGTGTGGCTATCCTCTACTCAGCAGTCTCATCATCCACTTGGACCTCCTCCCCCACCTCCTCATCTCCCATGATGATTCTCTCATAGAGGACCCGCTCAGCCTCCTCCATCTTAGCCTCCTCCTCTCATCCAACCTACTCTCCCTATCCTCCATCAACACCTATCTCAACCTCCATGGCCTCTGGTTGTGCAACCTCCACTATGGGAACCTTTGCATGTTTCTTGCCTACCTTCTACTAACCCCTATACTACTTTCCTAACCTTTACCTGATCCTCCTCCATCTCTGCCTCCTCCTAGATGGGTGGTAGTTTCCTACCCTCTTGTCATTCTTTGTCCCTCCTCCTTGTCCTCCTCATCCATCACCCCCATCCTCCTCCATCCCTTCATCCTCTGTCTCCTTCACCCCATTAACCTCTGCCTCCTCACTGACCTCTCAAGCCCCTAACTATGTGCTCGACTAGTGCTGGTTGCTGTAGATTTGTCAATGGAATCAACCTATGAATCAACCACGAAGCATCATACTCTAACTTCATGCTTGCATCTACCACCCCTCTCCTCCACTCCCAATCCAATGCCTACATGGTATCTATCTCCTACTCTATAGGGGTAACTACAATTTGTGGTCCCCATGGATGCACCTCTCGTGACCAACCATACTCTACTATATGCATCGACACCCTCTATCACTCACTAAACTATCATCATACCTCTCTAGTAAGTACATCTCAATAATGTACTGCAACTACACTATGCACTTGATTAGATGCCTATGTTGCCAACTCCAAGGAAAGTGGTCATCCTCATCTATCCATAATTGACAGGTCCTATAAGGTCTCCAAATGAAGCTAACCAATGTTTCCATAACATGCCTCCAACAACCCACATCTCCAACATGTATCTAGGTCAATGCCCCTAATACAGATAAGCATATGGTGCACTACCCACTGCCTATTGAACCACCAAAGGTTGGAACACTATTATGTGCTCCCATACCCAAACTATCAGTAATATCACACCACACCTCAAAATATTTCCTCGTCTATAGGCAATATCATGAAGCTAAAAAATGAGCATGCATAATAGAAATGGCCCCATGCATATACTATCCTAGAATGAACCATTGATCCCAACATCTCTCCACAACCAACTAGGAAACCATGACCCCTATGGTCAAGAATCATAGCACCTACTATTTGTGCACACAAAACATAGTGAAATCGGTCATATTTCTCTTCCAAGGTCTCCCATCAGATCTCATACCCCTAGATCTCAAGATCAATATCATCATCAGTCTCATAATACTCATACAATGTGTGTAGCCCTCGAGTGGGGTTGTATCGTACCTACTCACCATGAATGGGTAGCCTCAGTATCCTATATACATCCTCTAGGGTAATTGTTGCCTCCCCTATTGACAAATGAAAGTTGCTTGTCTCTAAGTGCCACCACTGTGCTAGTGATATCAACATCCCCTTGTTTTCCTTGATAGTGGGAATATATGTGACATAGAATAAACCAAACTCTAGAAACACATCCTTCTCAGTGTCATCTAACTGGTCCACCAGTTAGAACACATCTGGTCTAGAATCTCATGTGTAAATAGGAAGAAGATGCACCTGAAATTATCATGTACAACCAATCACATCAATTTGAAACCTTCATTTGACCTATCGAACCTAAATTGACCAAGTCAAACTTTTCTAGTTGTATGGGGAAAACTTTTAATCAGGAAATTATGTCGCAATTTTACCAAATGTGTCACACAAATTTATAACTAGCTTGCAACTACAATTGCATCACTCACCTAACACATGCATCACTTTGTGCAACACATGCATCACACCTAGTCATTTGTGTCCTTCTTGACTACATATGCGGCTCAAAAAGTGAATTGCATCACAAAATTTTATGCGTCGCACTACAAACGCTTGTGCCCCATCCCTAATGTAGTTGCATCATGCCATGACGATTGCGAAAAAATGCTAATAATTTGCATCAAATGCGATGACAATTGTGTCACATTACGTGTGATGCAATTGTCTGCTAAATTATTTCCTAAGCTAAATGGATGTTAAATGAAAAAATTAAAATATGGGTTAGTAGTACGTACCGGGGCAGGAACACCCTTAGGTCGGTAGTATTTGTAGATCTAATATGGTGGGAGGCCTTTGGAAATGGTGACATTCTCACTAACCAATCACTATAAGCTCTCAAAATTTCTAATTTGGAATGTGAAAATGACCCTTTTTCATACTCAAATTGCCATTTATAGGTTCAAACTTGGGGCTTTTGACTTGTCTTTCCTTTTGGTCACACTTTTTGACATCCTTAACCTTGAATTTGACCTCATTATTGATCTTGAAAATCAATTATGTCTTCACCATCAACTTCCTGGTCATCCATTTGTCTTATCGGGACAATTTTCCAAATTTTTGAATTTTTTTGAAAATTTGTCAAATTTTCCCAAGGGGGCATACCTCTACCTTGTCATTGCTGATGCACACTAGGGCATGATCTGAACCTAATTTTTGTTCTCACTCTTTGACACAAGACTCAAATCACATTATGTCAAAGAGGGGAAAAATATAAACACTGAAAAATGTCCTAAGTCTATGAGCATCATTTTTCTTGGTCATCGTCCTCTGATAATTGAATAATTTTAATTATTCAATTATGATTGATTGTACTCTTCTATTAATTAAATAAATTTTAATTATTTAATTAATTCAATTTCTAACTTCATTCTATCCCATCACCAAAATAAATTTCAAATCATGTCACTAATACCGCTCTTTTTTCTTTCCAATAATTAAATAAATTCATTATTTATTTAATTATTTAGCTTTCATCATCCTGCCTACAGTAAGATCATAATAATATTATTTGAACTTTCTATTCTTCTATAATTAAATAATTGTCAAAATTATTTAATTATGTGTCATTCTTTTCTCCTTAGACAAAAAAATTCAAATCAATTATCCATTTCTAACTTCCATCTCCCCCACTTAATTAAATTGATTTCATAAATTAATTTAATTAAATGCTCCTTTTTCATTTTCTCCAAATGAATAATTCAGATGAATTATTTATTTGCCACTTGTCCATTCCCTCCATTTTTGAACAAATAGTTTAAGATAAGTTATTTATGCCTCCTTGGGCAAAGATACCCTTTCATTCATTTTTGCCATATCCTTCATTACCATCATAGCCATTGGCATCATACCTGTCATAATCTTTCCAAGAATGGCATATTCTTGGTGCATCAATTCTAGACCATTGATCTTGGAATATTTCTAGAAGATTAATTTGGACCATCCATTTGAATGTCTTTCTATAAAAGCATCCCTTCCTCTCCCATTTTTCCTTAAAAACCTTTCATCTCCAAATTTCTACTTACTATATGCAGGTATTTGCACAAGTCTATTTAAAAATCTGAGGGACATATTGGGATAAGGAGAAATAGGAGAGACAAGAGAAGTGAAGCAACTACAATGGGAAGTGTTTTTTTATGAATGCATTTCATTTTCATTGCTCATTGTTTGCTTTCTCTTGTTTGTTGTGGTTTTGTAGCTTAAAAGTGTTGGTTGTCACTTATTTTGGGCTAGGAATGATCTAACCCCATCTTACAAAGGTTTTTTCAGGTATGAAGGTGTTGTCATTGATGCCAACTATGTGTTGAGGAAGGTTATTGCATGATGAAGATGTCAAGGATATTGAGAAAATTTTGAAAAAGAGGAAAATAGGTAGTTGAAGGTTTTGCATGTATAGTTGAGATATTGAGGAAGTGTTGTGAGTAAATGGAGCTATCCTTATGTTGTAGTGTCTAGAGATGTATTGGAATGATATATAATGTGCTAAGATGATGTATTTTGTACTTGGTTTCCAAGTGCTTTTCAGAAAATTTGCTAAATAGAGAAAATAATGTTGTGAAAGTGTTCAGAGCATGCTTCAGGGTGTGATTCATGCTTCTTCTATGTTTATTATATTCCTATCTAGGTCTGATATATTGTTTAAGGTTGTTAGTAGTTGCTATATCCATAATTTTGGTTTTTGCATCACTGTGCAAATTGAGATATTTTCACCAGTGTGTGAACTAGTTTTTCAGTGGTGTTTTATGTGGTCTAGGAGAAATGTATTTGTTTCACATTTCTCCACATTCTGGTTTTAGGTTGTGTAGATACGGGAAGTTTCTTATAATGCTTTTATCTTTCAAAATGCAAGGTTTGACTTGATTTCTAGTACAATATAGTGTTGGTTTCATGCATTAGTGTGTGAATAAGGCTAACTAGATGTTCTAGGTTGAAGTAGTTCTATGATGCAAGTTTCAATGAAGTCCTTGTTGGAGTTTAGGTGGTTTGTGGATTATTTTAGATGTGTTCAAGAGAATTTTGTTGTTTGGAAGTTTCAGGTTGATTTAAGGAAGCATGTACTTAGTGTTTTATGGTGTTTAGCATGAGTATTGGCCGACTTGGTGTTAACACTACATGTGAAGTTTATGAAAGCATGTTGAGGTGTGTTAGGATTAATTTGGGTCCTAACTAAGGATTTATATGGGTTTCCTTCATTTCTATCCACCATAGGAATGCTTATATGCCGACCTAATTTGAAATTTTAAATGTAACAGATAGTTTTTGACCTTGGAGAAGGTTTTCAAGGTTGAGGATGATATAAATAAGAGTGGTGTTGTATGATGCAAGAGAAAGGAATGATAGATGTGAGTGATGATTGTGATGTGAATTACAGAGGTATAGATACAAATTTGAGCAGAGCAGTGCAAACTTCAAAGTGTTGGATTCCTGAATGTAATGAGCTGAAGGTATCCACAATCTTTCCATCAAGGCTGCAAAAGTGCTGGAGCATTTGTGGTTGATTTCCTATTGCATTGAGAATTTGTTCTTTGTGTAACATTTCTCTTCTATCTTCTTTGTTTATTTTTATGGAAGTGAGCCCTAGCTATGAGCCTTTTTGGATAGTGTGTCTTGTTCTGGAAGTCGACCCTTGTACCACTTTTGCAATTACTTATATTGTGAGCTAATCCACACCATGGTTTTTCCCTCATTGGGTTTTCCATATAAATTTGGTTTTCTCTTCCTGCGGTGGTGTTTTTATTCTTAATTTTGGTATTTTTATTTTATGATTAATCACTTTAATGGAATAAGGGTTTAATTAATTCTTGCAAATCTAATTACTGTTGCGGGATTTGATGTTATAATTTGCTACAAGTGATTCACCCTCTCTTATTTGTCTTGTTCATTCAACATGCAATTTTATATATGTTTTGTGCCTATGTTTCATGAGTACACAATAAATTTTTGTGCTTTCAAGCAGACCTATTGCACTTTTGTTATACAAATTCATGCCTCTATAAGGTACAATTGTTAATTCTCAAATTTTGTGTGCTTTTGTTTCCATTTTCCTGTAAAGTTGCTCCTATGTCTAATATTCATATTTTTATCTTTTTGACTAACGTGTT
>VDFB02213623.1:0-10261 GCA_007258455.2 Sequoia sempervirens
TGTTTACTTGTATTGCCGACCAAGTCATCAGATCTGCATCCTTCTCTCCCAGGCCATCCTCTCTACATTGACGGTAATCTAGTTTTTTCATATTGCACACTTACTAGAGAAGTGATTTTTTGTGTGGGTGTGTTACCTTTTTCACATCTTCATTTTCACTTTCTTTATTTCTTTCTTTCAAAATTTCTGCATCTACTATCTAAGTGACTGAAAGCATTATGGAGTCTACAATTCCCATTCCTCCACTAACACCATTCAATTATTATGATTGGAAGATTAAAGTTAGGCTTGTACTAAAAAATAAGGGCCTATATAGGATAACTATGGGAACGGAAAAAAAACCTAATGCAGCCAAAGAAAAAGAAAAGTCTTTCAACAAATGTAATCAAGCTTTTGGCTTTCTGTGTTTAAATCTATCTCCAAAATTATTGTTTCATGTCAAAAATTTAACTACACCCCATCAAGTGTGGGATACTTTAGACAAACTATTTGGAAAAATTGATGAACTTAGAAGTCATGAATTGGAAAATCAGCTCTTAGGTCTTAGTCCTAGAAGTTTTACAACTTTAGAAGATTTCTTCACAAAGTTTAAATCTTTAAAGTTAGAGTTAAAAGATTGTGGAATTGACAAGAAATAGGATCAATTAATCCTTTCAATACTTTCCAAATTAGGTCCAGAATTTTCTATGTTTGTATCAACTTTCTATTCTACTAAAAGCTCTTTTGGAGCATCGTGGAAAATGCCCACTCTAGATAAATTCATTTCTGATCTCACAAGGGAACATGATAAACTAATTCAGATGGTTTCTTTGAAGTATACGACGCCTCAAGCTCTAATCACAAGGAATGACAAGCCACAAACTTAAAATGGGAAGAAAAAAACTAAAAAGGACAAGGGTGGTAAGAAAGGAGATAAAATTGATGATTTGAAAAAGGATAAATCTTCTCAACAAAGAAAGCACATTACTAAGAAGATAATATGTGCCTTTTGTAAAAAACTGGGGCATGATGAACATCAATGCATGAAGAAACAAATCAAAAGTCTCTCAAATATTCTTAAAAAGAATAATATTGGGATTCCTAATTTTGGCAAGGCATCTTAATTAACTCAGGATAATACCAAGGACAAAGAGAAATTAAAAGGAAAAGCTCTAGTTGTTACGTCATCTTCATCTTCATCTCCATCATGGATTATTGATTTTTTTTCTACTCATCATATGGGTTTTACTTAGGTTGCATTCGCATCCTTAGGGCCATCCAAAATGTCTTCAGTCAACTTAGGTGATGATACTCCAACATTGGTTAAAGGGAGAGGGTTTCTTGAAGTTGGAGGAGGAATTTTTTCAAAAGTTCTTAGTGTACCTTCACTTTCAACTAATCTCCTTTCAGTGTATCAAATAACACACTTAGGGAAGGTTATGAGAGTGTATTTCTCTCCAAATTCAGTTGAGATAAGAGAATTACAAAGTAATAACTTAGCTGCTATAGGAGAAGCCAATCACCAATCCAAATTGTATTCCTTCTCTAGTTTTTCTACTGATATTTCTCCAAAGGCACTACTAACTCATTTAGATGAAGTTAGTAAATTATGGCATGAACGGTTTGGCCACCTTAGCTACCGTTATCTTGAACAACTATGGAAACAAAAAATGGTTAATGGATTACTAAAAGTTAAGTTTCCTAAAGGACTATGTGAAGGATGTGCACTTGGTAAACATCCTGAAGCAAAGTTTGACAAAGGAGAAACTTGGAGGGTAAAACAAGTCTTAGAACTTGTTCATAGTGATGTTTCAGGGGCTTTTCCACATCCTTCCTTTACAAAGGATAGATATGTTCTCACATTTATTGATGATTTTTCATTTTTTACATGGTTCTACTTCCTTAGGCAAAAATCAAAAGTATTTGATTCTTTTCAAGATTTCAAAGCTCTAGCTGAAAAATAGTTAGGGAAAGTCATCAAGGTTCTTTGAACAGATAATGACAAAGAATACGTTAATAATATTTTTGAGCAGTTTTGCACAATAGAAAGGATAGAGTTGCAACACACAGTTCCATATACCCCTCAACAAAATGGTGTTACAGAATGTAAAAATAGGCCTTTAAAGGAGATGGCTAACTGTATGATACATTCCAAAGGTTTATCACCATCTTATTGGGTTGAATCTATCAATTGTGCATGTTACATTTAGAATAGGGTTCCTCACAAAGCCTTGAAAGGAATCACTCCCTTTGAAGCCTAGAAAGGATGGAAACCAACAGTTGATCACTTTAGAGTCTTTGGTTCACCTACTATGGCCTGCATTCCTAAAGAACATCACAAGGCTATGGATGCACAATCCAAACCTTATATCGTTGTTAGATGTCCAGAAGGTGTTAAAGGTTATTGCCTACTACACCCTACCACACATGAGTTGTTCATTGAGAGAAGTGTCAAGTTTCAAGAAACACTCCTTGAAACTGTTCTTAACATTCCTTGTCATACTATTGATTCTCTAGATTTTGATAATATTTTTGATGATTAAGATCATTCACATCAAGTTTCTAGTGCAGTTAGTAGTACTTCTTCTTCCTCTAGTTCACAAAGTGATGATTGCACTAAAAATTCATCTTCATCTGGTTCAGGGATTGAATTAGAAGTTGACATTTCTACACCAGATTCACCCACATCTAGAACTCTATGCTCACTTCATATAGTAGATTCTTAGGTACAAACTATAGCAAATGATAGACAGCTTCAGACAAACTTTCAGGGGGAATCCCATGCCTTCTTTGCTTCAATGTCTGATCTATAGACATTTAAAGATGCATCAGGCATACCTAAGTGGGATGTTTCCATGAATGAGGAATATGATTCCTTAATAAAAAATCACAATTGGGACTTAATTTCTTTTCCTAAGGGGAGAGAAGTAGTTTGATGTAAATGGATATATCAGACTAAATATACAATAGATGGTTCAGTTGACAAGTATAAAGCATGGTTGGTTGCTAAAGGTTTTTCACAAGTAGCAGGAATTGACTATACAGAGACCTTTGCACATGTTGCAAAGATGAATTCAATCAGACTCTCACTTGCTATAGCTGGAACACATGGGTGGGTAGTACATCAAATGGATGTAAAGAGTGCCTTTCTTCATGGAGATCTTGAGGAGGACATCTACATGGTACAACCTCTAGGGTTTGTTCATGACTCACCATTAGTGTGTATACTAATGAAATCTATCTATGGCTTAGAACAAGCACCCAGGGCTTGGTATGGTAAGATGGATTCCTATCTTTTATCTTTAGGATTCACTCGATGCAATTAAGATCCTAATGTGTATCTTCTACGGCATGATGATTCATTGTTAATACTGGTTCTTTATGTTGATGACCTTTTAATCACTAGGAGTGCTCCCTCTGCTATTAGGGTAGTAAAATCAGCACTTCAAGAAAGATTTGACATGACAGACTTAGGGTTACTACATTACTTTCTTGGTATTAAGATATCTCAATCAGATTCAGGGATTGTTCTTGCTCAGCCCAAGTATGCTCTTGATTTACTTGAACATTTTCATATGACTAATTGTAAACCAGCTCCAACTCCCTACTTATATGGTGTTAAGCTTGAGACTTCTTTCCCTACACCATTAGTTGATGCAACATTGTATAGACAACTTGTAGGCAGTCTTATTTACTTAACACATACTAGGCCTGACATATCATATGCAGTTGGCTTAGTTTCCAGATTTATGCAAGAACCTCATGAATTGCACTAGAAAGTAGCTAAGAGGATTCTTCACTACCTTCAATGTACACTTACATTTGGGATACATTATAGAATTGGTTCAACTATTGATTTGGTTGGTTTCATAGATTCAAATGGGGCTAGTGATACAAAAAATTGCAAGTCCACTTCCGAGTACAATTTTTCACTTGGTTTAGGTCCTGTCAGCTGGTCTAGTAAAAAGAAAAATGATATTGCTATATCTTCTACACATGCAGAGTTTCGAGGAGCTATTAACTCAACTACAGAAGCCATATGGCTTGAAGGCATCATTTTTAAATTTGGCATTCCTACCAAACGACCAATAGTTATCTATTGTGATAATCAAAGTACTATCCAAATATGCAAGAATCTAGTTCAACATAAATGAACCAAACATATTGAGATTCATATGCATTATATTTGTTAGCTTATCCATGATCAGATCATCAACCTAGTATTTTTCCAGTCTTCAGAACAAGTTGTCTACATCTTTATCAAACCCTTTACAGAAAGAAAGTTCATTCA
This sequence comes from Sequoia sempervirens, assembly GCA_007258455.2. Lineage (NCBI taxonomy): Eukaryota > Viridiplantae > Streptophyta > Pinopsida > Cupressales > Cupressaceae > Sequoia > Sequoia sempervirens. The sequence goes on from VDFB02213623.1 coordinate 4,271, forward strand.
TCTATGAGCTCTCCTTGGCGTACGGTCTACATTGAGATCATCATCATCAGGAGGGGCCATCTAAAGTCCTCTCTTTATTTTCTCTCCTTTGGAGGAAAGTTTTTTCCCACAGGGTTTTATTTCTTTCTCTAGTTTTTGAGAGATTTTGTAAATGAGTACCAAAAATGGCACATAGCCAAGACTCATGTTTCATAAACCTACCTAAGCTATGCTTAAGGGGGGGTGTTGGTGTATAACTCAATACGAGTTATTCTAACATAATCATAGTTAGTAGCTTTCCTCACATGTGGAAAGACTAAGTCTCCTTAGGTGAATCACTAGTCATTGTGTCAATAGCTTTCCTCACATGTGGAAAGACTAAGTCTCTTGAGGTGAGTCACTAGTCGATGTGTCAACTCATTTTTGACACATCGCTGCTACATAGAAGGGAGGTTGAACTATTGAGCTAGTCTCATGGGTTCTCATCTACCACCTTTCCTATTCTTGTGAAGTCTTGTTGTAGACTTTTTCACAAGCTTCACCTATAAATACCTTATTGGTTGTAAAGCTAAATATTTGATTTCACTTGCAATCTCATGCTTGTTTGTTTTTCCACGATCTTGGTAGTTTCCACAATCGTTTTCTATAATTTTACTTCTTTGATTATGTTCAAGTTCCTTTCTTGACAAATTATGAAACAATAGCACGAACCATGTCTATCGAAATGTCAATGTGGAGTTGATTTGTTCACCAACATAGCTATGGAGAGGGATAAGAGGTTAAAACATTCCTTAAATTGTAAGGATGCTTTGGATAACCATTAATACCAATAGTTGAAGGCTATCATTCAAACAAGAGTGGTAGTTTGAATTTAACTAATACTTAATAATGAAACCTTAGTTGTACCTTTATCCCCCTTATTTTTTCATATGAGAATTAGTTCCAACTTAGATTACTTCTTGGGCATTCAAAATATGCCTCAATTAAAATGCTCCCCACTTTTCTTTAGTATTTACTTCATCAACACTTCTATTTGTCTTTATTCTAGATACAAATAAGGAGTTAAAAGTGTAGACAATTAGAATTTTTTTCTCATGAGAAACTCTTCCTTCTACTATAACCATAATATTTATAACAATTCATTAGATTGGTCAAATCATTAGATTTTTATGAGAGTGATAGTTATAGGAGATGTCTAATAAATCCAACTCACCTGTTTTGTTCCTATGAGAACTAATTTGATCCAAGATTATTTATTAGGAATTGAGGATATGTTTGAATTAAATATTTTTTATTTTTTATTTATTCTGTGGGTTCTTCATGGACACTCCCATTCAACTATTAAGCACCCAAAAAAAATGAATTTTTAGGTATGGTAATAGAAAGTGACTATAATGTGTTTTCAAGACATGGAGTGGTACAATTCTATTCAAGTAATCTAGTGGGTATTGGGAGATGAATTTATCATAAATTTTGAGAATATATATAGTAAATTTACATATATGATCCATGTTTGTGGCTATGCTCAAGTGGACCAGTTGGAGATCAAAGATATAATCAAAACTATAGTTTTAGATTTGATTAAAAAATAGTTTCTATGATGTCTTAATGAGATTTTGTTAATGCTCATTATAGCACCAATGTTTCTACTTCTACATATTTTAATAGGTTTCAAGATAGATGTGAAATGGTGAACTACTTTCCTTTCATCTTTACCTATTGACTTGCTTCATTGTTCCATAAGCATCAAAAGGTTGCTAGGTCAAATTTTTAAGAAGTTATTAGCTTGATGGAGTCAAACAAGATTGAGTAGATGAAATATTTCATCATTATTAGGTTCAAGAATATCATAGATGACTAAAAGGTTCTTTAATTATTTTTGTAATATATTTCCACAACCTATTAGGATGTTGAGTAAATATGATCAAGGATTTTTTAAATAACTTGATTTTGTCAATAAATAATTAAACGTCTTTTAGATTACATATATAAATTGAAGTATCCCCTATTTGCTTCATTATAATTAATCTCATTACTTTTTTGTTCTCCACAAAAAAATTAATCATTTTTTATTTTATATATAATAATTGTAACATAATGTATATTTGAGAATTACCTTTGAATAAAATGTTTATGCTACTTATTGCAACACAATGTACACATGTCAAACTCATTGAAATGTAAATTTAAATTTAAATTGATAGATAAAATGAATAAATTACAAGAAAGGGTATTGTTTCAAAGAAAAATTAGGGGTTTTGCATCAAAATAAATTGATCAAAATGATGAACCTCTAAAATTTCCTATAAAACATGCAATTATGAGGGCCAAAATGCCTAAACAACAAAAAGAGACTTATCCTAAATGTTATAGAAATGAAAAGGGAAGTTTTGAGAGGCTAGAATGGTGTGTACCTTGCTACAAAAAGCATGCTTTTAGTGGCGAATGGTTCCCTATTAGGATTTTTGAAATTGCAATCTTGGTTCTATTCCTTGATTCTTGCACTTTTAGATCATCGGTCTTTAGCTTTCAAAAGTCTGAAATAAATTTTGTAGCCTTTTGTCCATGTTCTTGCACTATGAATTATAATTTTTCAACTTAACAACTTTGACAAATCTATTTCCAATTTTTCCTCCACTTGATCTTCAACCTATAAATCTACAAGCACACATTCAAGAGAAGAAAAGATTGTTGATTTTTAGTGAAAAGGGGTTTTCCTTGGTCAAACCCCTTTTACCTAATTTAACCAAATGATGAAATAAAGAAATAGAAGCATGAAACATGAAACATACAATGTTGATACATTGGAAGATGTCTTGGAATATAAATCTACAAACTAACATGAAGTGACCATGAAGAATGTAGAACTTGATCTCAAATTAGATGTGAAACACTACTTGCAAGATGGATCCTCAATGCTACATCAACAATCTTAGCTCAACAACATGCTTGAATGCAATGTCTTTGACATGATGAAATGACCATGAATTACTACAATAAGACCACTGTGTCTTTGACATTTGACCCTCTTAAAACTTTCCTTTTTACTGGTATTTAGGTTAGGATTGATTTTTGTAAATCGTGCACATTATAACCCTCATAATTGAATGAAATATAGAAGAATAGGAGGTTCATCATTTTGCTATTTCATTTATATGAATTCCATTTATCTTTTTTTCAATTAAGAAGAAAAGAGATAATGATGGGAAGAAGGGACCACAATCCAAGAAATTCGGTGAGAAATAGGACTTCAATAAGAATAAATAAATTAAACAATTATCACAATTATTTAATTTAGGATAGGAAAAATGAATAATTAAATAATTAAAAATAATTATTTAATTATAAAATAACAATTTCAAATATTTAAAATGAAAAAATAGTTTTGTTACTTCATAAATAACAACATAACAAATGATTTATATAACAATATAATATAACTACGAACTACACTATCATTCCCCCTAATTACACTGTTCTTGCAAATGTATCCACAAAATCTCAAATTTCACCTTGCTAAGCAAGTCCTCTAACCAAAAAAACATTTGACATGTTGATTACAGAATAAATATGCATTTTCAGAAGATTTTACTTTGAAGAAATAAATGTTTATCATAGAATATAAATATATGTGAATTTTATAAAGTTCAATTGCTCAATCAAAAACAACTAACTATGCTGTTGGATCATGATATTCCAGGACTACACAGTGGAATCTTGATATGCAAAAGCTATGATGTTATATGCTGATATATAAATATAATTATGTGATACGCAGCATAAGACACCTCCCACTAATCCTTATTCTTAAGAATCATGGTCTATAGGACATTGAAGCAAGTAAATTAATCTTTGAAACAAAGGCTCCAGTTGGCTCTACTAGAAGCTTTACTGGGTACCTGAATATCTGTTACACAACAAAATGATTCATGTTAATAGAAAACATACTGCATCTCCCACCACTTCATCTCAACCCCAACAAATTAAACTGGTGTCCTTAGAGTTAGATTTTCTTTTTATTTTCTACATTCAAAGAGGCCTTGTCTATACAATCATTTTCGGCAACCTCTCCTCTAAAGTAGACCATCTTACCCAAACACTGTCTCGATTTCTTGAAAAATTTTATCCCTTGGATGGCCGATTAATAACTAGTCCTATGGATGGAGGCATTTATATCCTCTACAATGACTCAGGAATAGATTTTATCGAAAGACAGAGTTGTTGTCTGTTGCATGGCCAACCATTCCTTCGTCGACGAGATTTCCTTCTAGCATTTCATCAACTCGTGGTCCCATCATTGTAGAAAAAACAACCACCAAATCCTCGTTAATCCCATCTATGACTATTCTCTACTAGACCCAGGTGATTCAACCATTAGGATTGGCTTAGAGATATATGGGCATATCCTGCAGTTATACCCGCCTCCACTGCAGGTGAAAATGTTTCATTTCAGCGCCCACATGATCAGCTACTTAAAGGATTGGGCCAACCGAGATTCCCTGGTTAAAGTGTCTTCCTCCCAGTCACTTAGCGATCATCGAAGGAGCCCATGATTTTTCTTGCGGTCGTTAATTGCAGGTCACGACTGTTTCCTCACTCCCTAGCACCTATTAGACATTCACTATTGCTGGGGAACATAATAGTTTACCGCTTTCCTTTTTAGCCAGTTTGTTGAACAACATAATCAAAGGTCATATGGACGATCTTAATAGGGAAAGGATTGATCAGTGGCGTTAGGAGCCGATTGTGAATGGGTTTGATAAGCCTCCAAAAACTGTTTGATGTTGGGAGGCTCTTTTATAATAATTCATTTTCTTTTTCGAAAAAACAATCTCAAATTTGAGATTATTTTGATATAGATTGTATGTTGCTAGCTTATGTTTTACATAATTATTGGTAGATTTATCTAAAATAAAAGAGTTTGATAATGAAATTTTGTTGTGGTTGTCGGAATAAGATAATCTTTTGTAAAAATAAATCTATATTATAATATTTTTTCATGTTTCAGAATTATATCTATATTTAATTCTTTTTTGATAAAATGTAAGGAATTTTCATCATTCTTCTTAGTATTCACCTGTTTAATAAGTTTTTTCTTTTTGTAATATCATCTTTCAAAAAAATTAAACTATTGTATGATCATTTTATTCACAACTTCAATTTAAATTAACATTGAAAAGATAAATATATAAATTTCACATTTCTTAAAAAGGATATATTTTAATAATTTTTTAAATCATCAACACATGTGAATGGGGATAGGAGACCCAAGTTGCAACACCAAATTTAACTCAAAAAACCACTTATAGAAAATAGGGAATCACCATATCATTAAAGAATACAAAATTCAGAAAGAAAATGAACAAAACAAAGAATATAAAGTAATAAAAAACCATTTCATATGCATGCACCAAAACATGCATAAATGTGATTTATTGCCATTAATGCAAAGTTAAGGATTGAACAAGAATATGTAAGATCTAAATATTAATTTGACAAATTCAAAAAATAGATTATTGACAATTTGATTATTTGAAGAGTTTCACCCCTTATCCCAACATCCACATAAGTAGGAAAAATGAAAAAATAGGGAAGAACCAGCTAGAGACCACACTAACTATTGGTCTCCTAGTAGCTTGAGGCTATTAATTTCCTGCCATTCATTTGCTAGAAATTGCAATTTTTCTTTAAATGGTAGGGGATTCTTTTGCATAGGTTGATCCTTCCAGGGAAATACTCTCATAGTTGAGTATTTATCCTACTTAATATTGACATTTGCTTGCGACTCTTTTTTACTTGACATAATCATCTTAATATTTCATTTCTACTTTTATTTATCATTTCTTTTTATCAAGAACCTCGTGAGATTCACTAGAAGAAAGTAAAATTTATCTAAAGATATATCTAGGGAAAATATTATTTAAGCATTTTCTACATATGAGGAGATTCAAAAATTGTGGGATTTACTATATTAAAAAGGGCTAGTGATGATGATAAAAAATTTACTTCTAA
>VDFB02213624.1:0-11627 GCA_007258455.2 Sequoia sempervirens
ATTTATAATTAATGTTGAATTTATAAACTAATATTAAGACGTTAATAAATATAACCCTAATAATATTTCAATGTTGATTAGGGTTAGTGTTAGTATTAAATTAGGGTTAGAATTATGGTTCAATTGTGTTAGGGTTTAATTAGGGTTAGTGCTCATTAAGGGTTAGGGTTTAAATATGATTCAATTGGGGTTAGGGTTCAATTAGGGCTAGGATTTAGATGGGATTAGGGTTAGGGTTAGAAATAGTGTTTAATGAGTCTTAGAGTTAAAAATAGGGTTCAATTAGGCTTAGGGTTAGGGTTCAATTAAAGGTAGGATTATATTTCAATTAGGGTTATGATTCAATTATGGTTAGGGTTTTGGTAAATTATAATTATCTCACATATATGAGTTTGGGGTTAGAGCTAGGATCTTGATTTAATTAAGCTCAGGCTTAAGGTTAAGGTTAGAGTTTAATTAAGCTCAAGGTTAGGGTTAAGGTTAAGGTTGGGGTTTGATTAGGGTTATAATTAGAGTTAAGGTTGTCATGAGAACTATGGTTAGTGTTAAACTAAGGGTTATGAATAGCATTAGAATTATGGTTAGGGTTAGAATTATAATTAAGATTATAATTAGGGTTAGAATGACAAGGGTTAGGATTATAATTATAGATAGACTCAGGGTTGGGATTAACATTAGGGTTAAGGTTAGGTTAGGTTTACCATTTAATTAGAGTTGGGGTTCTAGGATAAAGCTTGGGTTCAATGATAGGGCTAGGGTTGGGGTTAGAGTTAAAGTTCAATTACAAATAGGGTTAGGGTTCAATTAGGTTTAAGGTTAAGGTTAGATTAGGTTATGATTCAATCTCAACAATAATTCTCACTCTAACTCTAACCCTAAAATTAATCATAAAACTAACACTGACACTATTTTAACCCCAACCCTGTAAATATATATCTCACCTAACCTTAATTCTATAACTAAAGTAATTCTAATCTTGTCTTTCATGTTGTCTTTTATAAATGCTACTAGCATATATATATTATTTATTAATATATAAAAATCGTAAAGAGATATCTTTATTAGAGGCACCTATTTTATAAATAGTACAATAGATGCATCAAAGATATCTCTTAGCGCAGCTATATATATTATTAATAAATAATATATATGCTAGTAAGTATTTAATAAATAAAATAAAATAAATATATCAATTTTTACAATATAGTGTAAAATAATTAAAAATGAATGAATATTATTTTAAAATTATTATATATATATCAATTTTTATTCATTAATAATTATTTCATTTTATTTCACAATTATTTTATTAATTGTATTTTAAAAATTTGATATATTTATTTTTATTTTATATATTAAATTAATGAAACATTTTTATCCTTTAAAATTTATTTTTATTACATATATTTAAAACTTGATATATATTATTATATTTGTTTTATTATATGTATATCAATTTTTTTGGTAGTATATGAATATTTTGTCAATTCTGTTTTTAAAATTGATATTTTTATTTTTATTTTATTTATTAAATGTATATAACAAAATATGAAACTGTTAGTTCAAAATTATTTTATTAATTATATTTTAAATAATTCAAAGTAAAACAAAATTATTTTTTAAAGAACAAAAAATTATTCTATATTTTTAAGAATTTAAATATACAACAGTTTTTAAAAGTTTTTAAAAGTAGAGAATATCTTTTTAAAGAAGAAAAATTATATTGAACATACTAAGCAAGTATGTAGCAGCTAATTAATGAAATGTACATTAACTGACACTGACAACCGTTAACAAAAGTGCGACAAGCATAAGCCATGCAGATGCCCATGCCTTTTTGTAGGTTGGGTAGCCATTGCCCCACCATACTACTCGTTGCCAAGGAGATTCATGTGGTGCCTGCCCGTGATATCGTAATCAATAAAGAACTCACAACTTTTGATCACGCGATGGTGGGCAACTGTGGATCTCAACCATCGACAATCCTGTTCATTCAACATAGTCGCCAACCTTGTTATTAACCATCGAGCACCTTTCTATCAAGATTATAACATCTCCGTTGATTTAAAACACATGCATCTTATAACTGCTTTAGTAACCTGTGACAGAATGTATTAAAGATGCATCAAATTATTTATCATTCCTTCGGCTTCACCGGATGAGACACATGGTGCTCGCCCGTGATATTACAATCAATAAAGACCTCACAACTTTTGATCACGCGATGGTGGGAAACCGTGGATCTCAATCATTGACAATCCTGTTCGTTCAAGACAGTTGCTAGCCTTGTTATTAACCATCGATCACCTTTCTACTGGGATTATAACATCTCCGTTGATTTAAAACACGTTCATCCTATAACTGCTTTAGTAACCCACAACATAATGTATTAAAGATGCATCAAAGTATTTATCATTCCTTCAGCTTCACCGGTTGAGACACATGGTGCTCACCCGTGATATCATGATCAACAAAGACAGTGTGGTGGGGTCATCGTGGGATGGCGGGGAATGGTTGAGATCACACGACGATTGATCTACAACCATGCAAACTTGTCCCTCTGCAAAATAAAAACATTTATTAGGGGAGAAGGCACACTCAATCATGATGATAATACCTAGTCTTACCACATATTTATACTATATATTGTAAATAAACATTCCAAATGTAAATAAAGAAAATACCAAATGTTGATAAAAAATGGACCCATACTTGAACACATGAGAACCTCTAAATGTTATATGAAAAAAACATAAATACATTCATGAAGAAGTGAAATAAGTATTTTTTTGTTTCAAATAAAATATCACAACTCTCCACTATAAGTATATCATTTAAAAAATAAAATTCTCATTTAATAAAATAAGACACTCATTTAAACAGAAATTATTGTTTATCATAGTGAAAAATATTGTTCTTATGTGTACAACAATTGGGGTTGCAATGTACAGAATTGGATAATTTTTATATATTAATAGTTTTCTATCACAAATATAAAAGGTGGGCAATAAATAACATGTATTTTCCCATTAAATGTGAAGGATTTTCAAAAAAATTTAGTGTTCAACTATTGGTCCATTTTTGTTCAATATAAGTTGTATTTTAAATAATTATGTGTTGGTTTTATAACAAAAAATAGATATTTTTTGTTCAACTATTAGTCCATATGTGTTGAATATAAAAGGTAGAGATATCAAAGATTTATGGTTATTGTAATCAAGGGAAAATCAGATTATTGTTAGAGGGGTTAGCACAATAACATTAAGATTCCAATGAAGTAACAAAGCACAAAGGAAATCAATATGAAAATAAAAGGAACAATGTTACCCTAAGTCTTCATTTTCCATGCTTCACCTTTGTTACACCTCCTAGCTTGCAGTAAATAGAGATGCCGTCAGATTTCAAATGAGCACCTAGACTAATGACAAAGCCCTATGCAAGTGTTGAAGGATTTGTATAAAAGAAATGACCTCACAATAGACTAAAATGACAATGACTGCAAATGACAATGACTGCAAATGATAACGCTATCCTAAGTTGACAGAATGAGCATGAGATAGAGAGAGAGAGAGATCCCTCTGGAATAAGAACAAAATTGCCATTTTATAAAAAACTGCAATTTTGAACGTGTGGCCAGGATGAGAAGATGACAAATACCCTAGAATCAATGATCAAGATTGAATGTTGCAATAAGAATTAGGGTTAGGTCAAAATTAGGGCAATGTCAAGAAATGAATGGCTAAGATTGAATTATAAGATGATTCAATCAAGGGTCGAAATTAAATGAGATGTCAAAAGATAAGATTTGATTTGGAAGATAAAGATTGGCCTGGAGACAAAAGAGGTGATAGGAGAAATTAAATAATAAAAATTATTTTAATTTAGGTGACAATGAATAATTAAATGATTATAGAAAGAATATGACAAAGAATCATTTTGGAGTAAATAATGATTTAATTCAAAATTCAAAGGTAAAGGATACAGAAATTAAATAAATAAAATTTATTTAATTTATGAGAAAGAGGCTAATGAATAATTGATAAATTTAGTAATTATTTAATTATAGTGGATAGTGGACAAAAATTAAATAAATAAGAATTTATTTAATTTTAGAAAGAAGGGGACCTAATTAGTGGCGTAATTAAATAAATAAAATTTATTTAATTAATCAAAGAGGAGAATAAAGATAAAAATGAATTAATTAAATAATTAAAATTATTTAATTAATAGAAGAATTATGACTTTAGAAAATAATTAAATAATTAAAAATTATTTAATTAGCAAAGACAAAAGGGGAAATGATAGAGAATTTAGAAATCACAAGCCTAGGACAATTTTTAGTGTCTACATTTTGCCCCTCTTTGAGATGATGTTCGAGATAATGAGATTTGTGTCGAGTAACATCATTTCAAAGAAGCTAAGGTATGGATAGAGGAAAATGGATGATGATAGAAAAATAGAATGATGACGAAATAAGAATGGGATGATGATGCCCCCTCGAGAGGATAGGTAGGTTGAAAGAACATGGGTATGCTCTTGAAAGGAAATGATAAGGAGGGAGAAGATGAATGACATGTTATGCTACAAGAAAGTGAGCAACCATGATGTTTGATGTAACACTAGACATGATGCACCAAGGTATAAAGACCAAGGTGATGATGTGTCTCGTGCCCCAGCCTAATACAACCTTGTCTAGATACAAGATATGAATATTAGCTAGAATAAGTCAGACTCGATGCAAATGCAAGACAAAAATGATAACACACACAAGCAAGCAAGCAAGCATGCAGAAATGACACAAAAACAAACAAGGTATTGCCCCTGTCAAGTTGCAAACCAATGAGTAGTGGTGTGGGATGATGATATTCACAAAGTGTTGTCATTCTTGAGGGAAAAGCTTATATCCTAGATCAACACAAGAATAGTGACTAATTGATTGATTGACTTTGATTGATTGGTTTCACGACAAGATTGAATCAAGGCAAGGATGTGATTAAGATAATTTGACAAAGATTGATTGACAGGTGTCACCGGACTAGGATTGACTTACATTTGGATTATTGTGACATTTATGATTTTTTATTTTTTTTGGATTTTGACATTTTATGATTTTTTTGGCTTTTGAAATATTTTGAGTGTAAATGAATACAAAAAGTAGGTACTTTGTACTAAAATACCAATAACAAAGAAAAATAGAATCTAAGTGCAGGGTGGGTGATAGGATAAAGGGATAAAGAAACAATGATAAATGGATGGATGGAAAGGATGTATGCATCATAAGAGAGCAAGGATGTGATCTCCAAAGACTATGTGGCATAGAGATGACATTGCCCATTCTGGAAGTTGATGACCAGAATAATTAATTGCTCAGAGTCAGGACAAGTGAACTATTGATTGGAAATGATATGACATAAAATGATAAGGTTGGATAGATAGACATTGTGCCCCAAGTGTAGTGACGCCATCAACCTACATGGCCTGACGCGGGTTTCATGGTACTTATCCAAAGCGCTTCATTTACGAGGTTTTCACTTAGTTGGGCGAAAAGTTTCTCTTTTACTTTTTTGACTTTTTGACCTTTTTTTAGATTGAAGTGGAATATGGATAGGAGGGACTCAAGTGTCTAGTTTCATGAAACGTGATAGTCCCAGGAGGGATGGATGTCATTGCATGGACCATGTCAAATGCCATTATGCCCATAGATATTGGTAAGGGATGACATGAAAGGGAGATGCAGTAGGTAGATGATGGATTATGATGTGTATTATGGAGGATTATGTAGGGAAGATATAGGACTTATATGGGACTTATGAAAAAGATGAATGGGGAGGCTTAGCCAAAAGCATGGACCATAGGAAGGTGGTGGGGGAGATATGTAGGATAATGAATGAAGGGTGATGGAAAGATAGAGGTATGTGGGAATGGAATCATGACCAATGGTTGCACACATTGAAGCTTTTGATGTGGATGAGGTGTAGGAAGCAATGGAGATGTTTGCTTAGGAGATGGGTGATGAAGTGCTTTAGGTACCCACATAGACTTAGTATTTTTATGATTTTTATTTTTCTTGTGGGCTTTTTGTAATTTTTGAATGGAATGTGTATTTTGGATGGAAGTAGATGGTTGGGATTTTTGTGACATGGATGCCTCGTTTGACTTGATTTCTTTTTGCTTAGGTACCCAAACCATTTTTTTTTTAGACTTTTCTTTTGGAGGTATGGGCTTATATAGATTTTTAGATGTACTTGGCTTTGACTTTTTGAAATTGTATTCTAAGGCATTAAGACCTTTAGAATTTTTGACTTTATGTGTAGAGGCATCCAAATTTTTATTTTTGAATCCCATGGGGTGGATGGATTGAGTGGAAGCTTTATGTTTACACAATGTGTGCATTTGTTGGTCATGACTAGGATATTTAGGGTATTTATGAATGATTGGAATATTAGGTGTTGGAAGTAATGGTGGCAAAGCAGATGGAGGGGTATTAGGAGTTGGATGTAATGGTGGTAAATTGGATGGAGGAAGGTGTATGGTCACATGCTTTTGACACTTGTAGGATGATGGAGAGGGGATGGCCATGTATGTTTTGGGGGTATGATAGAGCTTATAATGGAAGGGGGTGGACTTAGGAGACATGGGGGAAGTACCAACATCTTGAGATTGGTGTCCTTGGAGTATGCAATGGACAATGGGACTAGGTACAGGTGGAACACTAGACACAAGTTCCTTATTGGAAAGACCATGTGGATATGATGGAGGACTTGCAATGGGGTCGATAGTGGATGATGGAGGATCATTAGGATCTTGAGTATGTTCATTTAGATCCACATTATTGTTTTGATCTTCTATACTAGCTTGGGAGGCAAGTGTCTCATCAAGGAAAGTGTATATTCGAAGGTCATGGATGGTGCTAGATGGAGGATGTATAGGAGCAATTTGAATATCTTGCTCATGGATAGGTGTAGGATCAAGTTGCTCATGGTTAGGCTCTTCATCATTATAGATATCATCTTGATCATGGAAAAAATAAATGTTATGAATAGGTTGGATGAAAGTGATTTGATCTTGATTAGGACTAGGGCTTGATGTTTCCACATGCTTAGGAGTAGGCTCTTGACATGCCTCTTGGGTTGCTTGAATGGAAGTGCAAGGGGATGAATCTTGAATGGGATCGACATGTGCTAGATGGTCAACAACATAGGAGCATGAAAGAGGGTGACTTGGACTTACGAGGGGGGAATCTTGACTTGGCTCAAGGGGTTGTAGATGGCATGGTTGACTTGAAGGACTTGGCATGATGTTTGAGGACTCTTTTGTATGTTCAAGTATATGAGGTGAATGACATGGCGGCAATTGATTCCTTTCTTGTAGCCCTTGGGTCACATCCTTTGTAGGTGGATTGGTGGATTTAGATAATGCCATCAATTTATGTTTTAAATATTTAAATGTAAGGCATTGATTTGATGGAGGATTAGATGATGGTGGGGGTAATGAAGAGTTTGATGGGTCAGAAGATGGAGAGGCCAATGGATTAGGACTAGGACATGGTGGATTAGGGATATGAATTTGATTGGATGGTGGTAAGGGTGTATGGACTAGATTGGTGTTCCCCTTGTCAAAGGTGGCATTAAGACTTAAAGGCTCTTGATGTTGTTGCCAAGGTGGACTTGGGATCCTATATTCTTGTTGTGATATGGGTGGACATGTTGATGTGGCATTGTCATAATAGATAGATGTGTTAGGTTGGCATGATGATGAAGGTGACACATAGGATTGGGGTTGAATGTGTTGAGGTTGAAATGGTGTTTGGACTTGTGATATTATTTGTTGTTGTGATGATGATGGAGGGGTTGAATAAGAAAACGACTGTTGAAAGGTTGATTGATGTGGATAAGGGTTGACATTGGAAGAGTTGTGATAGGTTGATGAAGGAGAAAGTTGATATGTGGATGGATGAGGTTGATATGATGATATAGGTGACACATAGGATTGATGTGAAATTTGTTGATGTAGTGCTTGGACTTGATAATGTGCTTGTTGGACTTGACCATTGGCTATGAGGTATCGGATTTGTGCTATGAATTGTTGCATTTGAGGTGATTGGTTTTTTTGAAATTGTTGGAGCATGTCATGGACTCTTTGAATGATTTGTTGTTTTAAAGGTGATTGGCTTGTTTGAGCTTCATGAAGCATGTGAATAAGCTCTAGTGCTATGTCTTCAAATGTTGTCATGGTGTAAAATGATGTTGATTGGATTAAAGAGATGATGATGTGGAATGACGAGATTGTATGATTTGGATGATGTGGCAAGTGTTTATTGGAAGTTTGACTTAGGCAATATCAAATACAAGATCTCACATGTAAATGCATGAACACACACACCAAGCACAATGATAAGTTTGTCTTCCAAGATTAAATGTTATGATTAAGCAAACAATTGAATACACAACAAGCCTTATGACTAGTCAAGTGGGGTATGGCCAATTAGGTCTCAAGTGAGCTTTCACAAGGTTCACTAAGGAAGAATTTTGAAAGAAAAATCTTGCCAATAAGTCAAGAGAAAGGGGTAACCCACCCTTCACCTTCACTTCCCAAAGGTATAAAGTTCTTTGCGGCTTAGCTTAGAGTGACAAGATTTCAACTCCCAAATGAGTGTGTCTTTAGATTCACACTCGATTGAGGTCGTTCCTTGGAGGGGTGTGTGCTCCAAGCAGGGCTCCTAAAAAGGGTATGACAAAAAAAAACCAAGTGAGGTGTTTTGGAGGACACACACACTTGATTCACACTCACAGTGATTAATTTCCCTTAGAAATGAAATGTTTGTATGCAAACAATAGAAGCACTTATTCTTTTTAACCCCAATTCAAATGTGTAGGAAGAAAATGGTTAATTTTAGACCCAATTTTGATATGTGATTGAAGACAAAATTCATTTTTAAGAGCCCAAATCCAAATGTGTGACAAACAAGATTAAGAAATGGAAGATGGAATATGTGCACCTGATTATTCGCTTTTCAATTTGTTGTGTATGAATGGTATTTCTACCACTAAAACTCCTTATGATCACCTACAAAATCAAAAGAAATAATATCATAATGCAGCCATGAAAAAAATAAACTCATTAGAAAATTGCAATTTCAGATACATATTTTTAACATAGCCGAATTAGATTCGATTATTTGAAGACATTATTGATCTGAAAAATACAAAATAAAATAAAAGAATAATGTTATTTTTTGGAGAGCTTTCCAGAAATGTAAAGAAGTCAGAAAAATTCCCTATTTTGGGCCCAATATTAATTTTTTATGAAAAATCATTAAAAAATTATAAAAAATACAAAACAGCTCCAAAAATTCTGATTTTTTGATCGAAGTTGTATTCTGTTATTCCAAATCTGAAATTTTTTTTTTATGATCAGATCTGCAACCGTTTGTGAGATATAGGTAAATATGTGTGAAACCCTAATTTTAAAAGATCTGTTATTTGACTAATAATTGTGCGTCCAAATTTAAAAGATAAAGAACAGACCCCTATTAAAATTTAGAGATATTTCCAGAAATATAAATATATCTGAAAAATTCAATAATTTTCTCTCAAAATTAATTTTTTATGAAAAACAGAAAAAAATTTATAAAAAAATCAAACCAGCCCCAAAAAATCTGATTTTTGGAATGAAAGCTCTAGACGTTGTCTCAAATCTGAAAAAAAAATTTGTGAAAAAATACGTCGCCGTTTGAAAGTTATGGTTGAATCTTTGGAAACTAGGGCTTTATCCACAATGATGTCAAACCTGCAGCAAAAATCAAACAAAACCTGCAACAAAAGAATTCAACTCAAAGATTTCTCAAAATGTGTTAAAATACGTTGGTTTCACCAATGTAAATAGGGAAAAATTCAGATTTAATGTGTTGAAAGCAACAAATTAACTAAACCCTATCAAGCACCATGAAGCACAAACTAGAATGAAAATACAAATAAATAAAAGAAATGCAAACCAATTTTCAAACTAGATTTGATTGACCTCCATGGCTCTTCTCCACCTGCATGAGAAAGCAAGATTTTGAAGGATTGACTATTGTAGGAATGTTGGTTGCTCAATTCAATAGCATAACATTGACATGGGGATGATAGATGAATGACAATAGATAGGAATGGATGAAAGACTGAAGAATGATTTTGACAACATAAGGATACTTGAAGAATCAACCTCCCAATGGCTTATGAGAGAGTTTATTTATAGGAAATGTCTGATTTGGATTGACGGTTGAGATTGGATGTCAATAAGATGTCTTAATCAATGGCCAAAATTGAAAGTTGTAGTATGGACTAGGAGTTAGAGTCAAAATTAGGAACTGATATCCAAAAAGAAATGAATGGCTAAAGATTAGATTATAAAGATAATTCAATCGAGGGCTGAGGAGTAAATGAGATGTCAAAGAGATAAGATTTGATTTAAGGAAGATAAGATTAGCACAGTGACAAAAGAGGTGATAGGAGAAATTAAATAATAGAGTATTTAATTTAGGTGACCAATGAATAATTAAATGATTATAGAAAGAATGTAACCAAAAGGAATCATTTTAGATTAAATATGATTTAATTCAAAATTCAAGAGAAGTGGACCAAATTAAATAAATAAAATTTATTTTAATTTATGAGAAGAAAAGAAGGCTAATGAATAATTAAAATAATTAAAATAATTATTTAATTATATTAGATAGTGAGACAAAGAATTAAAATAAAATAAGAATTTATTTAATTTTTAGAAAGAAGGACAGTGAGTAGTAATTAAAATAGAAAGTAAAATTTATTTAATTAATCAAGGGAGAATAAAGATAAAAATGAATTAATTAAATAATTAAAATTATTTAATTAATAGAAGAATTATGACTTTAGAAAATAATTAAATAATTAAAAATTATTTAATTATTAAGAATGAAAAGGGCAATGTTGAATAATCTAAGAGTTGCAAGCCTAGGACAATTTTATGTGTCTGAGTTATCAATAAGTATTTGGTCCACTTAGGTTGTATATTAATTTTAATTTAAATAAAAATATCATATTCTATAAGCAACAATGATATTTTTTTGGTTCAACTATTGGGGGTTCCATGATTAAGTTTTGGTCGAACCTTTAAAAAGTAAAATTTTAGACACTTCTCAAAAGACCTGTCGATGTGGTGAGTTGCATGATGAGTTGTGCCTCCAAACCTTAGTTATAGATAAATAAGAGACCATTCTACATTTTAAAAAAAATGAAGGCTCTATGATATTCTAGTCAATTGCTACACGCTGAGAAAGTTAGCCTGCACGACTACTGGTCCCTCTCCCCTAAAGGAATAAGGGGACATCACTAGGCCGATGACAAAAAATGACATAAGTTGTGTTAACAAGGGAAAATGGGACCAACAAAAGACTTAGGAAAAATAAAGTCAGGCGAAGGAAATAAAATGATAAAAAAAGGGGGCCCAACCTAGACGAAGTGATGGGGCTTAAGGTGTTTTAAAACCTTCCCAAAAAGTAACGGCCAAATAGATCCCATCCAAGGTGTAAGATGAACACTAGGTTTTTACATGAAGATGAAGGTAAAAACCCATCCTTAGGCTTTTCCCAAACACCATAGATGACC
>VDFB02213626.1:0-29801 GCA_007258455.2 Sequoia sempervirens
GGGTAGATCTATCTGATCCAATCTTTGAAATGGTGCCAATTTTGGCTAGATTGCCTGGTCTTCCCTTGGAGTATTGGAATACTGATATCTTCAATGGGATTGCTTGCTCTTTTGGAGAACTTTTGTCCATTGATCCAATGACTACGGCAAGAAAGCGATTGGTTTTTGCTAGAATATGTGTTGGGGTTTCTCAAAATGCTGATCTTCCCTCTTTGATTGACATCCAATCTAAGTTAGGAGTGTGGAAGCAAGCTATTGAATTTGAAACAACACCCTTTGTTTGTTTCAAATGTCAAAAATCTGGGCATTGGGCTAAGAAATGCCTGCTAAATAATAAAAATGAAAGGGAGAAAGCGGCCAACACTAAGATTGTTTGGAAAAAAAAGCCAGAAGAGGTGAAGCATGTGCCGGTTCCAAATGTGAAGGACAATCCTGAGGGATACACCTTTCCACAAGATTTGAAGGAGACCCATGAGGGTATGAACAAGGATGATTGCTCTGAGTCAGAATGTACCTGTTCTCAGGCTTCTAAGGATCTAAAATATTTGTGCTCCCCTTCTGGGGAAAGAATGGAAAGCTCTCCTTCTGAGGAGGAAGCCCGGGAAACTTTGAAGAATGTTGTAACTAAAAATGAAGATACGGGTTTTGTTCTGGCATCACCTTTGCTGTCGGCCAGATGTATGAATGTTCCTAGGCTGGAGGAAATACCCATTAAGGGTTTGTCCCTGGAGATAGGAATTCCGGCCCCTTTTCTTTCTCCTTATAATAACCCTTGCTCTAATGGGGTTCAGGATCAGGAGTTAGCCAATTTGGAAGTTGTGAAGGATACTTTTGAGAGCCAAAGTATGAATATGAGAACACCAAAGATCAATACTTTTGAAACTAAGAATGGTCTAATGGATACCCTCCCTTGGGACCAGAGATTGTTATCTGAGAAGGACAGGGAATTAGGAAAAGAAATGGAAAGCCAAGATGAAATTGAGTGGGAGGAGGTTATTTCACATTCAAAGTCCAAAAAGGAAAAAAAGAAGGGGAAGGAAACTTCAAGTGGTGTGGCCACTAGATCTAAAGCCAAAGCCGATTGTGGGATGTCCAAGCCTAGCCTGGGAAGAAAATCTGAGAAATGGCAAAGGGAGCAAGGTAGCCTTCAGGATATTGCGGATGGTATCCAAATGACCATCCCGGAGATTCTTCAATCCCCAGGTAAGAAATGAAAATTATGTCTTGGAATATAAGAGGGCTGAATAGCCGTCATAAAAAGGATGTTTTGCAAAATTTTGTTAGGGACCACAAACCCAATATTCTCCTTATTCAAGAAACTAAAATGCCTAAAGACAAAGTTGAAAATCTAAAAAAAAATCAAAACTGTGGGGTTCATGGTAATAGTTCTGCGGGTGCTTCGGGGGGTATAGTTACTTTTTGGAACAAGTTGTTCATTAAAGGCGAGCCCTTAATGGAAAATGGTAATGTGGTGGCCACTAGACTTACCCACATAAGAGACAACTTTTGTTGGATACTATCCAATATATATGCTCCGAATAGTAAGAATGCTAGAAACTCGTTTTGGCTTGAGTTATATGGTTTTCGAAGATGTTTTGTCAATGAAAACTAGCTGGTTATGGGTGATTTTAATACCCCCCTTCTGAATGTTTAGAAATTTGGGAGTTCTCAAATCAATTGGGAAAGTAAATCTGGCCTTTCCGACTTCATAAACAACAATGCTCTCATTGACCTAGATTTACAAGGGGCCTCTTATACTTGGACTAATAGGAGGTTAGGGTTTGATTTGATCCAAGTGAGGCTGGATAGGGCCCTGGTTTCTGGTCAATGGTTTATAAACTATTTTTGTGCTTTGAGGGCCTTGTCAAGGGTTGGATCTGACCATTTTCCTATTTGTCTTCTTGCGGATCCTACTAAGGTGAAAAAGAAATTTCCTTTCAGATTTGAAAATTTTTGGCTTTCTCATCCTGGAATTTTTGAGGAAATCCGTAGATGGTGGAATGTAGATATCTTTGGCACAGCTATGTTTAGGATTGCTAAAAAATTAAAGGAAGTGAAAACTAATGTGCGTAGGTGGAAAAAGGATGCTTTTGGGAATTTTTTTGGTTCTAAAATAGAAATTCAGGGTAAAATTCAGGAGATTCAAGTTAAAATCCAGAAATGGGGATACATTGATAATTATAGAGAAAAGGAAAACGAACTCCTTATTCAATTGCATGATATCATTGCTAAAGAGTAAGTGTTTTGGCATCAAAGATCTAGGGTTTCTTAGCTAACTGAGGGAGATAGGAACTACAGATTCTTTCATCTGACTGCTTCAAAACACAGGGCTGCTAACAGAATCACTCGTATTATTTCTAATGGGACTAGTTCTGAGGAGGAAGATGATATTAGGGAACAAGTTGTCCTTTTCTTTAGGAACCTTCTTTCCTGTAATGGAGAGATTGTTACTGAAGCTCAAGATTCTATGATTGAAGCAACTCCTCAAGTGATTGGTCATAATGAAAATTCCTTAATCACTGCTATTCCTTCCAAATCTGAAATAAGGAAAGTCGTCTTTTCTTTTGATGGCAACAAAGCTCCTGGACCTGATGGTTTTCCTTTATTCTTCTTTCAAGTGTTTTGGGAAATTGTTGAGCTGGATGTGGTGAATGCTATCAAGGAATTCTTTGGATCAAGACGTATGTTGAAAGAATTGAATGCTACCTTTGTGGTTCTTATTCCAAAAAAACCTGGGGCTTCTGAATTTCAAGCTTTTCGGCCAATCAGCCTGTGTAATTCTATTTACAAAATTATTTCAAAGGTGTTGACTTCAAGAATGCTTTCTGTGCTTCCCCAAATTATTGCCCCGCAGAAAAATGGTTTTGTGCCAGGTAGGTACATTATGGACTCTGTTACTACTGTTCATGAGAACTTACATTCATTAATGGTGTCAAAAATTGAAGGGTTTATTCTTAAACTAGACATATCCAAAGCCTATGATCGGGTTGATTGGGCTTTCTTGTTTAAAATTATGGAAAAGTTTGGTTTTAATAACAGAGTCATTCAGTTGGTGAACCAGCTTTTGTTGATAGTATCTTCTGTTGTCATTGTGAATGGATCACCTTCAAGGTTTTTTCAGACCTCTAGAGGCCTCAGACAGGGAGACCCTATTTCCCCCATTCTGTTTACTATCTTGGCTGAAAGTTTAGGTAGATATATTAAAAAGTTTATTGATCAAAGATCCCTTGTTGGCTTAAGACCTTCTTCTTCCCCTCTTACCTGTTCTCACCAGCAATTTGTTGATGACACCATTCTTATGGGAAGATCTATGGTGACTGAAGCTAAGACTTTTAAAAAAATTCTGAATCTTTATGAATCTGCTTCTGGTCAAGTTGTCAATAGAGCTAAGAGTTCAATTTTTTTCATCAATACTCTGGAGTATAGACAAGTCAAACTTTCTTGAATTCTTGGATGCCATGTCGAGTCTCTTCCATCAACTTATCTTGGCTTACCTCTTTGTTCTAAACCTTCAGACTCGTTCTGGATTTCTTTGGTTGAAAAATTCAATAAGTTATCAGGGTGGAAAGGAGCTATTCTAAGTCAAGCTGGAAAAGTCCAGCTCCTTAAGGCTTCTCTTCAAAATCTTCCTACTTATGCTCTCAGTATATTTAAAATTCCTACTAAATATGCTGAGACCATTGAAAAAATTCAAAAAAGGTTTTTATGGTCTGGAGTTGAGGATAAGAGGAGATTGCCACTTGTTGGTTGGGATCTGGTTTGTAGACCCAAATCAAGGGGAGGCCTGGGTTTAAGGAAAAATAAAGTTTTGAATATGTCCCTTCTTGCTAAACAGCTTTGGAGAACTCTTACTTTAAATGGAGAATGGCAGGATATCTTAAAAGCTAAATATTTCAATAATTATGAGTCTTTAAATGAAATTTTAATCTCTTCCTCTTTACCTTGTGGGTTTGTGTGCTGGAATGATATGGGAAAAGGAAGAAAGCTCTTGGAAATGGGAATTGGGTGGATGATTGGAAATAGAAATTTTGTCAGATTTTGGGAAGACAAATGGCTTTTTAGAGATCCTTTAATTAGAATAGAGAAATTTAGTAAATGGATGAATGATTGCAAAAAGGAATTTGGAGTCTTGGTTAAAGATTATTGGAGGAATGGAGATTGGGTTGATTTGATTTCTATCAGTCCGGATCTTGGCCCTGTTCAGTCGGCTTTCAGAGCCCTTAGACCAACTCAACACCAAGTGGAGGATCATTTAGTTTGGTCAGACAACCCATCTGGTCTTTTTTCAGTTGCTTCTGCCACTTCTTTGTTGGATAGTCTGAAGGAGCATCATCCCTTCTGGGCTAAGGCCTGGATTAATCATCTAACCCCGAAAATCAATATTTTCTACTAAATAATGCTACAGAATAAGATCCTTACTTTGGACAATCTTGGAAAAAGAGGAATTCAATTACCAAATAGATGTTATATGTGCAGGAATGAGGCCGAGACTATTAATCATCTTTTTCTTCATTGCCTTTTTGTGTCGAATATTTGGGATAAATTACTAGGGCTTATTGAGGTGGTGTGGGTTTTCCCTACTTCTGTCGAAGATTTCTTCATTCAATGGAAAGCTCCTTCAAAAAATCCTTTTATGGGTAAGCTATGGTCTTTTATTCTTCCTTTTGTGTCTTGGAATATCTGGAAGGAAAGGAATAATAGAGTGTTTAGGGATAAAGAGATGTTGGAAGGGGATTTGTATGCTAAAATTGTAAGGGCTATAAAGGAAATTTTATCTTTAATTCCTGGAAAAATGTTTGAGAAAGCTTTCTGGTCTCCCTTTGATGTTGCTATGGTTGAAAAGTGGAATTCAAAATTAGTTGGATCAAAAATCCTTAAACCTAGAGTGTGTGGGAGGGATAATGCTATTTGGTCTATGCCGCCCTTAGGCTGGATGAAAGCCAACTTTGATGGTGCGGCTAAAGGGAACCCCGGGAAAGCTGGCAGTGGGTGTGTTTTAAGAGACAACACTGAGGCTTTTATTGCGGCTTTTGCTGTGGACATTGGAATTCAAACTAATCATGTTGCGGAAGCTGTTGGGGCTTTTCACGCGGTTAGCCTAGCCCTTAAGACCAACATGAAATATCTTTGGTTGGAGGGCGATTCATTGAATATAATTAATTGTGTTCTTGGGCTTACCCCCCCCTCGTGGACCATAAAAAAATGGATCGAAGACACGCAAACTTTATTAAGTAATTTTGATAAAGTGAAAGTGTCACACACTTATAGAGAAGCCAACATGGTGGCGAATTTCTTTGCCAATGAAGGGATTAAGAAGGGTGGGGAAAACACATGGAGGAAGAATGATAACCTCCATCCTGAAGTGAAAGCGCTAATTTATTATGATTTAGTGCATGGGAGAGAAGGAAATCTTAGTCATGATGAAACGGATAAAGGTCAGGTACATCGATCTCATTAGATTTGATGGGATAGACGTCACTTTCTTTTTTAAGAAGATTCTACGGCATGCTTTTTGGGTATTCGATAAAAATAACCTAAATGGGACCCAGAGCAACTATTTAGTGTGGTTTTACAGTGAGCTGACTATGGGAGGAGAAAGAAAACGCGTGGAGCCGAGTAATTTCTAGGAGCACAGAAAGAATGCTAAAGCTTGGGAAAGAATAGAAAAGGGAGGTATAGTCCCTTATCTGGAAAAAATATGTGGTACAGATGAGGGGATGCTGGACTATTTTGTTAAAAAATGGAAAATGGCAAAATCGTGTTGTTCGGCAAGACTGTTAAGCTTAGTGAGGACTTGATTGGGGAAATTACTGGTCTCTCAACCGAGGGTGTTAAATTCTATCGAGACCGACATTTCTCTGATGAAGCGGTTATTAAATTTCCCAAAAAAGATAAGGAGAAAGTGAAGATGGTTAAGGTTGCTAATAGCTACTTTGATGTGGAGTCCATCAAATCTATCTGGAGGAAAGTTTTGAGAGTCATCATGGAATATATTACGGTTGATGGGTGCTTTACCAGAGTCTATGGTTACCACTTTTCTATTCTGAATCATTTCCATCATAAGGTTCGTATATCTCCGCCTTTTTACTTATTTTCCTCTTTGAAGAATTGTCTCGATGATGTGGAAAGAAACCCTAGGAGGAATGCTATTATCCACCCTAGTCTTGTTAGGCTCATCTTTGAGTATTTTCAAAATTTACCTGCTTTGCTTAAAACTATTGAAATTGAAGAGTTGGATGATGAGGAGACCGAAAGCAATAGGGAACTTGAACTTTGGGCCCCCCCTGCTCGTGTTCTTATTGGTCCTGATACCATTGCTCCCCAGTCCTTGTCATGTCAGAAAAATCTTAAGGGTCTTGCCCCGTTGTCTTGTCCTAAACGGAAACCTTTGCAAGAGTGCCCTATTTTGGATTTTGTCTCACCGCTCTGTCTTAACCCCCAACCATCTCCTGTTTGCCCTACTCTGGGTTTGTCCCCTAGTTTTAAAGGTAACCCTATTATGAAACTTGTTTCGTACTCTGGAAACTCTATGGAAATCTTTTCTGAGAAGCCTTTGGTTAGTAAGGAATCGGCCCCTAGTGCCCCTACTTTTGGAAAACTTGGGAATGATCATATGGAGTCCCCTATTTAGGATGAAGTTAACTCTACCTTGAACAAGCTTAAGTCTGAAGATTTGGTTAATATTGCAGAAAAAAGTACAGGTGGCCTTTTTACCGTTCTCAATTGGACCCAGAAAGAAGTTTGTGACCTAAAGGACCATGTCACTGATCTCAGCAACAAGGTTATGGATTTGGAACAGAAGATCAGCTGGCTCAGTAGAGATAATAATGAACAGGAAACCCCTTTACCGAGGAAAAGACAACAATTACAGGAAGATAGATTGGCTAGTATAGAATGTAACATGTCAAAAATTGGACAAAACATTAGGGCCACTGTAGCAAACAACCACAAAATTGCTAGGCATAATACTATCATCATAAATGCTATGGTGGAAAAGCTTGAAAAAAACAAAAAGGGCTCGCTGGTGGTGGATTTGGATACGGACAGGGGAGGCAGTAGATTGGCTAGTGAAGGGATTTCGACTCGTACCAGGGCAAACATAAAGAGGAAAACCCCGACTTCTTCACATACGGTTCAAATTCTCAAGCAGGGGTTACAGGACATGTAGAATGTTGAAAAGGAGGTTGAGGACTTACTGAACACCTTGGAGTAACTTGGTGTTCTGTTTGCTGGTTTTTTTGGGTGGGCCTTTTTGGGCCCTGCTGTCTTTTGGTGCTGTCGTCTCTTTTTTGAGACAGTTGTCTGGTTGCTTGTACTTTTTTCTACTTATCTTTTTATTTTCGCTTTAATAGTTTTAGTCCCATCCTATTTTTTCCTTTTCAAAATAGTAGGGTGTGGTATAACAGAGCTTTGAAGATGGGGGGAGAGAGAAAACGTGTGGAGCTGAGCAACTTTCAAGAGCATAGAAAGAATGCTAAAGCCTGGGAAAGAATTGAAAAGGGAGGTTTAGTCCCATTTTTGGAAAAGCTTCATGGTACTGATGAGGGGATGCTGGACTATTTTGCCAAAAATTGGAAAAATGGTGAGATTGTGTTGTTTGGTAGGAATGTTAAGCTGAATGAGAAAATAATCGGTGAGATTACTAGTCTTTCAACTGAGGGTGTGAAATTTTATCAGGACCATCGGTTCTCTGATGAAGCGGTCATAAGATTTCCTAAAAAAGACAAGGAGAAGGCTAAGTTGGTTAAGGTTTCCAATAGCTACTTTGATGTGGAGTCCATTAAATCAATTTGGAGGAAATTTTTAAGAGTAATAATGGAGTATATCACGGTTGACAGGCGCTTCACCAGGGCGTATGGTTATCACTTTGCCATTCTGAACCATTTTCGTCACAAGGTTCGTATCTCTTTGCTTTTTTACTTATTCTCTTCTTTGAAGAATTGCTTTGATGAAGTTGAAAGAAACCCTAGGAGGACTTCTATTATTCACCCTGGTCTTGTCAGGCTCATCTTTGAGCATTATCAAAATTTACCTGCTTTGCCTAAAATTGTTGATATTGGGGAAAATTTGGATGATGAGGATACTGAAAATAGCAGGGAGAATGACCCCTTGGCCCCTCCTGCTTGTGCCCCTATTGGTCCTAATACCATTTCTCCCTAGTCCCTATCATGTCGGAATGCCCTTATGGATTTTGCTTCACCGTCATGTCCTAAGTTGTAGCCTTTGCATGATTGCCCTTGCCCGGGTTTTGCCTCGCCGCCTTGCCTTAATCCCTAGTTGTCTCCTAGCTGCCCTACTCCAGGTTTGGTCTTTGGTTTTAAAGGTACCTCAATTACGAAATTAGTTTCGTATTCTGAGAATTCCATAGAAATTCTTTCTAATAAACCTATGGTCAGTAAGGAGTCGGCCCCTAGTGCCCCTACATCTGGAAGATTTGGGAATGCTAATAATTACACTAATGGGGATGAAATTAATTTTCCCTAAATAAGTTCAAGCAGGGACATTGTGAGTGTGAGAGAAAAAAGTCACAGTCTTCCTTCTCACTATTCTCAAGCGGACCAGGAAGGAAGTGTGATTTGAAAGGCCATAGAGATCTCAGCAACAGAGTCATGGATTTGGAGTAGAACTTTAGCTGGAGTCATAATGAGAATGAGGGACAGGAAACCTCCTTACCAAGGAAAAGATAGCATTCGCAGGAGGAAAGATTGACCAGGCTCGAGTGCAATATGTCCAAGATAGGCCAAAATATTAGGGCCACTGTGGCGAATAATCACAAAATTTCCAAGCATAACACCATTATCATCAATGCTATGGTGGAAAAGCTCAAAAAAAATCAAAAGGGCTCACTGGTCATGGATTTGGATGTGGACAGAGGTTGTAGTAGATCTGCTGTTGAAGGGATTTTGACTCGCACCCGGGCTAATACGAAGAGGAAGACCCCGATTTCTTCACATCTGGTTCAAATCTCAAGCGGGGTTATAGGTCTCAAGGATGGTAAGGAGGTAGAGGTTGATGAATGCAGGTAGTGCGGTGGTGTTTGTTTTTGGCTTTTTGGGTGGTCCTTTTTTTGGACCATGTTGTCTCTTTGTGCTGTCGTTTCCTTTTTGGGATAGCAGTTTGTTTGTTTGGACTTATTTTGCTCTATCTTTTGTTGTTCTAACTCTGCGGTTTGGTCCCTATAAAAGCGTGTTTTTCCTTTTCAAAACATTACTTTGGAACTTGGTATCTATTCATCAAAACATAAAAGATAGAAAAATCATGTTAGATATTGTGGTTGCAAGTTGCAAAAGTTATGACTAGGGGGCTCACTACAGTTCATAGTGATGCATTTAATTGGATGGCTTGAGACTTTCATCACTATGTTGCAATTAAGCATTGTGTTTTCATAATAAAATCACTTGCATGTATGTCAAATGTCATGGGAATATATTATGGACATCCATCAAAGTATAATATAATTTATTAATTATTATTATAATATATTAATATTAATATTTATTGTTGGAGTAAACAAGTCATTATCTGATAATTAATTAATCATCAATTAATTATTAGAGGCTTTTTACTTTAGTTCACTTAAAATAAACTTAGAAGTTGCATTTTAATCTTTAGTTTAATTCTTATTAATAGATTGGACTAAATTTAGGACAAGTTGTCTCATTGCATGAGATTATCACACTTGTCTCTATCTTGTTAATCTGTATGTAGGGTTTGTTCATGCATTTCTTATATAGGCATGCACATTCATTTATAATATTCATCCGAGTTATTTGCTTCAATAATAATTCTAAGGTTATTGAGCACAATCTCATTTTTGATCTTCTCTATTGTGATAGGTAATTGCATGTAGGTGTTTCATGGGAGTTCTAGATTGAATCAGTCAATTCCAACATGGTATCAAAACCCAAATCTATAGCCCCCTATTCAATTTCTAGAGAGATCTGATCTTGAGCAATTTTCTGGTGCATCTTGGTGCAAAACGAGCCTCACCATCGTGTTCGGAGCAGTTGAAAACCTAAATATTGCTTATCATTTGATCAAATTTGGTGTAGTTACAAAAACCACAAAAAAAAATTATGGGCACAAGATCCAAGGTGGATTCTATACATCTATTGTACAGATCTATACCCCTATTTGCATTGAAATTCATGCAGGCGTCAAGGGTCCCTTCTACATGAATCAGGTATTTTAAAAATCTTATTTAATTCCTATAATAAAAAAAAAATCATTAGCTTTTTTTTAAAAACCAAATATGTTTTTGTTTAAAATAAAAAATTAAAAAAAACTTTAAAAAAAAAATGACATCAAAAGAGCTTTTCAAAAGTGAAAAGAAATATAATTTTTTTTTACACATGGTACAAATTGTTGGTGATTTTTCTAGCTATCCTTGGAATCTTCTAAAAGGTAGCAAACCTTTATGTTCAAAAATCACCAGGGTTAGTGGCCAACACAATGAATAGAGGATTCTCAGGTCTCTATTCCTACACTTTAGGCTTTGTAGGACCAAGGAGGGTATTCCTTATTGTGTTAATTTGTATATCAAATTCTCAAGAACACTTCAATACAGATTTATTCTTATTTGATGCAAACACACTAAATTCACTAAAGATTTGGGAGACCTTTGAGTGAATTAATGTCTATTTTGCTAGCAATGTGGATGTATTTCAAACATACATTTCAGAATTGGTAGTATTTAATAAATATTGTTCTGATTCTGAATCCATAGCTAGGTATATGATTTATTCATTTAATTGCATGAATTATTGATAAACAAGCTAGTGCCTCATCAATTGGGTAAATGGAGTCAAATATGAAATAACTAGTAATACACCGCTTATTTAACTCTGATATATTTAAACTATCTTTGTAATGCCTTACACTGCAAAGACTTGTGTTATCCAAAAACATCACTTCTTTTCAAGTCCTTGTAAATTCTCACCTACCCATGACTTTTCCCAAGCATTTTATTTAACTCTTTGGGTTAAAGCAAAGAAAACAAGCCATGCATTCAATTGAACCATTGATGATAGATGAAACAATCTTTGATAATTTAATTTACGATTTGTGAAAATGTAAAAAAGGAGAGTATATGATTTGGAATTTGTATTTCGTTCCAATATCAGTAATCTATGTAATCCCTTTAATACTATGACATATATAACTTCTACCCAAGATAGTTTCCCAACAAATTCATCAAGCATTCAGTATTATCTTTTGCTTCCTATACTCAACTTCTACCTAGGACGTGATGTGCTCAAAACTTTTCGATAGAACCCCTAACATTGAGCCATGAAATCCCTTTTATAACACACAGGAGTGACAAAGCATCCGACTCAAAATGTAATTACATTTCACATTAATTTCAAAATTCATTTTCATTGGGGTTGATTTCCCAAACTGTTACATCTTCAATCATTCCTTTATCTGGAGAAAAGCAAAAGGAAAAAAGTAGCACCAACCCATTTTTTGAAGCCGCCATGCAAGCCTTCAAAAAGGCATCACCAAAATAGGCATGTTTACCAATGCCAGAGTAATCACCATCGCAATCATCAGCATGAACCCATGAACTAGTCACCAACAAAATGAACCCATGGAGAAATGTAC
Source organism: Sequoia sempervirens (assembly GCA_007258455.2). Classification (NCBI taxonomy): domain Eukaryota; kingdom Viridiplantae; phylum Streptophyta; class Pinopsida; order Cupressales; family Cupressaceae; genus Sequoia; species Sequoia sempervirens. The sequence goes on from VDFB02213626.1 coordinate 11,605, forward strand.
TATGGACAGTACTGTATGGGGCATGGTTTTTCATTTTACCTACTGCAAACATTATGGAATAACTCTTTTGTGAATTCTCTATTTGAGTATTAAATCTGCTTGTAGGAAATGTAGCTTGAATTTCTGATTAAGGCAATATCGGTGTCGTGGTGAAGAAAGCAGTTGTAAATTTCCTAGTAGGGAGGGCAAAATGTGAATTGACAGTGTTTGTTGGCACAAGCACAAATGCATCTTCTAGTCAGCATACAAGGCTAGAGGGGGAAGTAAATGCTATATTGAATGTTGCCATGTGGGAAAGCACACTTTCATTAAGCCGTACTGTCAAAATAGCCATTGTTGTGTGTGTCAATTGGATTTTCTGATTTTGGGAAGGCCACAGCTAGTGAGAACTTGTGCGCTTTTTTTTTTTTGAGGTGACATGTACCTTGGTAATTATGTGGGTTGGAAATGGTGCACCTGGTTGACTCAATACAGGGGAACTGAATTCTTGTGTATAATATTTAGTAACAAATAAGTGTTACTGTGATACTTTTCATACAATTCCTCTATTAGAGCTGAATATATATATGTGTAAGAAGTGAAAACTGCATAGTTTCTTAGAATAGTGAACATGCTAAAAAAATTATATCTTCCAATAAATATATTCGATTTCTTAGAGCTCTTATGGCTCAAATAATTTTTTTAGGAAAAGAGAATGCCCCATAAAGAACTATAGAAAATGGAATTCCACCGATGGAATACATAAAATTTTGTTTAAAGGAAGAGAAGAAAGAAATAGCAAACGTTTTGTTTGAAAGCATACAATATATAGGAATAACTATATAGACATACCTAATTTTGGTGTGTTTTGGAATGTATGTAACCATGCAGAAAGAAAAGGGGCAAGCGTACAACTTTGCTTTGCACTAAAGGATCTCTAGCCCTGCAACAAGGGAACTGTTAAACCCAAAAGCTAGTAAATAATAAATTTAGAAAACAAAATTATGACAATATATATTTGTGGTTAGGTGTGTATGAAACGGCCGAAAAGACATAGGAAAAATAACTACACCAATAATACATCTACAACATAGTTAAGATTGTAGAACACAACACTTGTTGAACATCCAATCAGTGAAGCAGTGGAAGTGCATAGGAGGTTTTGACCATTCTGCACCCACCGAGCAATACAACCAAAGGAAAAAATGGAATATATAGAAGACTATATATGTGTGAAAGGAATACAAACAAAAAATTCTATACATCAACAGTATACATATAGATATACACATACATATACATATACATATACATATACATACATACACATATACATATACATACACATACACATATATATACATATACATACATGTACATATACATATAAATATACATATGTATATACATATACCTACAAACATATTTCTTGCCCTTTGTTTATTGCTTGTCTTCTTGACAGCTTTTACTGATAGCTTGGACCTTACCTCTTAAATAGAGGATCTCCCTAAATGTTCCTCATTAGTGAATAATCTTTGCAAAGAAATCATAAATTTATAATTGTGAAGGTAGCTGTTATACAGAAAATGTCTTTTTAATAGGTTCTTCACACTTTCCTTTCTCAAATAGTAAATGTCTTTATAATAGCTTGAATATTGAATTTGGAAGAGAATTGTTATATAGATTGGTCCAGGCATGACATAAGATTATCTTTGTCCTACTTTTGATATTCATTAGACCTGGAAACACACGCACACACACACACACACACACACACACACACACATATATATTTGATTAAATTTATATATGAATGCAAATGAAGAACCAAGAGTCATTAGCATTCAAAAAAACTTTAAATAAAATACAATGTCATTAAAGTAATGCAATAAATAATTTATCACTCCTCATTATAGCATAATGAAAAAACTTATACGATTCATGCAGATTTTAAATGTAACATAAAAAAGTTTAATCTCAATGATTAGACATATACTAAATATGTAATATATATTAAAATATATTGTCAAGTATTACTCATATAGAAAATATTTGAAATATATGTGGGAATAAATTGTTCAGTTGTATTTAATATTATAATCTATGTAAACATATCATATAACCATCCAACTGATTTGAAATATTCAAAAGCAAGAATCACAACAAAATCGATGCACCATGGTATAGTAAAAAAAATGGCAAGTAAATAAACGTGCAAATATGTAGATGCAAACATAGGTATAAATTTTGTCCATATTTCTTAAAAAAAAGTCTTAGCATGTCGTACTGAGCATTTAAAAGTCAAAGCTATGAGAAATTATCAGAAGTGCAAAAGAGCAGTCAAAGGATAGGCTCGCTAGTGGAGCCTTTTTCTGCAACAGGAGTGGATATTTTCATTATGTCTGCAAGCAATAGTTTACACTCTACTTCAAAATCAACTTTCGTTGCTTTGGTGATCATTGTTTTCAAGTGTTCCTCTAAATTATACGTTTCTATTCTAATCAAAGTAGTGAAGATATATTCTTTACAAACAAGGACTTTAATAAGAGCAACAAGATCTGTTGTAGATTCAGAGCTATCTTGCAATGCATAGAGCTCTTTTGCTGGCATCTACAACAAACTAGTGGCAACTTCATCAAAAGCAACACACCAAAGGCTTCCTAAATGGTCTTGCAGCTTTAACTACAAAAGATATCGATAGTTGCATTCCTCAATTTCCATCTGGAAATGATCACAAAACCAAACATCAACACGAGGGCATGTGCATTTCCTTTTGCATTCTTTACCATTAACCAACAAGGGGCAAACAGGGTAACAAAAAGACTCATTTTTTGCAATTTCAATGGTTGCTTTGACAATGGCTTCAACAGTTTCTCCCAAACGAAGGAAATTGTTTAAGATAAATGCAATAGTAACTCTATCATTTGAAGGATGCAACCTCTAAGGTGCATAAGAAGTTGAAGCTAGTTGGTCTACTTTAATTGGCCCCTTGGATCTAAGAGTGTTTTCCTCGGGAATAGAAGGGTTAATTTCAATGACTATTCGTGTTTTTGATAAAAGGGGATAAACGGGTTTTACAGGGACCCGAAACCATGAAGTAACATTACAAGAAAAGACAAAATAGAGGTTTGAAAAACAAAAAGGGCTGGAAAGATAAAACTAGTTTAAGCAGATAGCCACAAAAGCTGCAAAACCATAAAAACGGCCAACAAATAGACAAAATGGGCCCAACAGCCTAATTCATAGATTTCAGAAGCTCGTCTGCAACCTCTTCCAGGTCCACCATATCCTAAACCCCCTCCATAAAGATCTGAGTCATATTTGGGGTGGTCAGGGTTTTTCTTTTCGTGCTTGATCTGGTTCGTTTAGAGATCCCTGCTTCCTCATCCTGGTCTTTCTCCTATCAAGGTCGACAATCAGAGCTCTCTTCTGGGTTTTCTCCAGTCTTTCGGACATGGCTTTGATGATGACAGAGTTATGTCTGGCAATTCTATAGTTTTGATCAACAATTTTTTTCATGGTTCCTTTAATTTTTTCAATATCATTTTCAACTGGTGCTATCCTTTTGTGTGTTATCCTTCACATTGGTATTCTTCTCCGCTTCGAGCTGAATTAGCCCTGCAACTTTGGCTTCAATTTCCCCCAGCTTACTATGAAGAGACATATTTTTAGATTTCAGCTCACTTATTTCATGAAATAACCATTTGGCAGAATTCAATTGGTCCATAGAACAATTCTTGGCATTTCCAACGAAGTCAAAAGGGGGGTCACTTTCAGAATTGACCCCAAAAATCACCGACTCCGCACCTCTAGGAGGGCTATAATTCTCCTGTTGAATATTCTGAGGGGCGTGGGGGTTCTCAAGACTAACCCCGGCCGCTTTAGCAGAAGCAATAGGGGAGTCATCAGGGTAGGAGACAAGCTTATTAACCGGAGAGCTAGAGCCCGCCCCTTTGGCGTTAGGGTTAGTGCGGCCAGAGGCAGGAACAAAGCAGGTACCAGAAGGCTGGGGGAATGGCCAGAGGCAGAAGGGGGGGCAGAGGAGGCGAAGAGCTCTTGACACGGCCAGGGGAAACTTTAGAATCAGAAATGCTAGGCTCAGTATCGTCTTCATCAAGCTCCAAAGGGGCTATAGGGTTTGGAAGGGCAGGCATATTCTGAAAGTGCTCATAAATGAGCCTTAAAAGACCCGTGTGAAGAATCGGGTATCTTTTAGGGCTTCTATTGTGATCAGAAAAGCTATTTCTCAGGGAACAGAGCAAGAAGAAGGGGATAGAGACACGCACCTTATGCCGGAAGTGATTGAGCAGCACGAAGTGGTATCCATAAACCCTAGTGAAGCGGCCATCGAGAGTGATGTACTCCATGATAACCCTTAGCACTTTTCTCCATAAAGCTTTTATAGTGTCCACTTCATAGTAACTATTCGTCGTCTTGACAAGTTTTTGCTTCTCTGTCTCAGATTTAGGGAACCTCACCACAGCTTCGTCAGAGAATTTCCTGTCTCTAAAAAATTTATGCTCTTCCATCGGAATGCCAGTCACCTCCGCTATCAAGGCTTCATCAATCTGAACTTTCCTCCCAAAGAGGAGAACCTCCCCATTATTCCAATTCTTCTCAAAGAAATCTGTAATCTCCTCCTTAGGGCCATGGAGTTTCTCAATGAACGGAAGTAAGCCACCCCTTCTTATTTTACTCCACGCTTTGCGTTCTTGGTGTGTGACTCGAAGCTGGTAGGCTCAACCCTCTTCCGTTCCCCGCCCATATTTGATATCTTAGTTCGAATACTGTTGCAGACAGAAAACCTGTTCCAGATAGTTCCTTTGCTTCGCAGGACCCACAAAGCGTGCCAAAGTAAATAATTTATCTGTCGGATCCTCTCGGCCCCATTATATCTTCTAATTTTGTTATTCATGATTCGTACCTTCCTCATTATTACAAGATGCCGCCTCTTTTCCATTCACCACGTCGAGCTCCAATAAAGCTTGAACATCAAAGTGGAGGTCAGTCTTTTTGTGCCACATGAGGATTTTGTCACTCTTAACTCCCTCATTGGCAAAAATTCGAACCATTCGCCTTCAAGGACTATTCATGTTGATGCATTGATAAATTTTCCATTAAAGTAGCCTACATGGCCACTATGGATAGCAACAATCACTATTTCACCAAAAAAGATACATCTAGTGCAAGGTATCACCTTTTTCTTGCCAACCTATGCCCCATAGATTAACATCAATGAGAGAAGCAGAGACATCATATAGTTTAATGGTTCATCGGATTGTTTTAGATCCGTTTCTCCTACGAATAGTTGAAATGTACCCAACATACACTACAATGCCAATAATATCAACAAAATTGTTATCACTATAGTTGCTTATTTCACTAACCAACACGAAAGTAGTTTTTTTTTTTGGACAGGATTGTCATCTTCAAATCATTTTATTGTTTATTTTTCATCCAAAACAATCGAAGGATTAATATTTAATTTATTGAATATTTTATTGGCTTCCTTAACCAATCCCCTTGATATTAAATAAGTAAACCCTGCCTCAGCTCGACCATAATGCAATTCAACAATATCATCAAAACAAGTAATACGTATTTCTGTCCCCTCCACATCTATAGTGTCAAAACTAAACAATTGCCCTTCACCTCTTTGTTTCTAAAAATGATGCATCTCCCTAATATGTGTTGCACGCCCTTTCACTCTCCAAACATTTTGATAAATGTTCAAATATTTAATAGGGCTAAACTTTGGAGGGCTATTTTCTTTTTTAGGGGACACCTACAGACCAAATTTATTGGTCCGTTTAGAAGGGGAAGGTGAGTCAAGTGCCAACATTTTCTCTTCTTGCTGCTTGAAAAAATACCTAGGGGTCCCAATAATTTGGCAATAAATCATAATTACAACTAATTTGGATATGATTAAGGCCTTGGAAAGGAAGCAAAACAATGTATTGGAAAAATTATATGAGGCAAAAATAGAAAAGAGAGAATTATTTAGCATAGACCACAAACAATGGAACCCACCTTGAATCTTGGATATTCCTACAGACATAATCTTTTAAAAATTCAAGGTATCCTCTTTTCAAGGCACCTGTAAACAACATATAATTTCATTTTGAAGGTAGAGTTTCTATTTGCAAATGGTAGCCATCAGACAAGACAACCTTGTATCGCTCAACCTACCCTTCATGACTGCCAAATTTTTTGAAGGACAAAAGTTGAAGGACCGGAGAGGGAACAACATCATCAGCGTTGATAGAATGAATTGAAAATGGAGTCAAAGTTAGATCTTTCTCTGCAGCCTACAAACACAAGTGCAATCAAGCAAAATGCAGATCATGACACGAAATCGATAAAATGAGCAAGGAAAACAAAGGCTACAAAGAGATACATTATTATGTGCTAAAAACGATCAATGCATGTCTAAATTCATATCTATATCCTCTAAAAGATCAGTGCATCTCCAATTTCATATCTATATCCTCTACTAGGGCCAGCGATATATGTATACACCTAAATGCCAATCAAGCAGCAACAAGAAGAGAGGCAGGAAACAATAAGAGCAAGCTTGTAACAGGTACAATGAAAGAGGAAGGAAAAGTTAGGGAATCAAATTATGTAGGTTAGTGGATGGCATCTTCAAAGCTAAACTCCACAACATCAAGTGTACAAGTTGACACCAAATCAATTTTTGGGGTCTTTGGAGACGCATCCACGAACCCCAACTCCACAAAGGCAGTTGTAGAATCCTTTAAATGCAAGGAATCTTCCAACCATAGTTGTATCATTGACAACTCTATACCACAGTATAAAATCAAATATTAATGTATTCCAACATTCAATACCAACTCGTGGAGAACTTAGAATGCATACAATCTTCTTCCTATATTTGTATAAACACCTATATGAAAGCATTTGTATACATTGCTACTTGCCCATTCATCTTTCTTAATAAAAACAATGGAATATAGAACAAGAAGAATAGAAATCCTTAAATACATATATGGGTTCAATTTTGCCTTTATTTAAACATTTTGGAAAACACAATTAAGTAGATATATATCCATATGCACACATGTACATGTATTTATATATATATAAAACAATATATCTGAATGATAACATTTTCTATCCAAACAAATTAAGCACGTTAAAGATTGCAAAATTTTAAAGATTACAAAACAATCCTTGTTACAAGAACAATAAAATAATCTGCCACAAGCAGCTTCAAATAGATGAGTGGAAAATAATATCATGAAATTTTTTGATAGTCAAACAGATGAGGGTAGAAGAATATCATGAAACATGTTAATAGAACACAACCATTCTATGTAACAGCTACATTGTAAATTCTAGTTCCATAATTTTTCATGCAATACTTATTCACCAATGAGCAACATTTATGAATATCTTTTGTTGAAGAGACAAGCCCCACATTCTCATTATCAACTATAGGAAACTCTTCTATATTTGAAGAATTTTACAATAGTCTGCTATCAAACCAACACCACAATGGCTATTTCAACAAACCAACCCAGCCAATATATTTTCCCACACATTTTGCAGTATACTTTCCCATAGACATATATATATATATAGACATATATGTATGTACGTTCATACATATACATGTAGACATACATATATACATATTATAGAGAAAAACACATATTCTAACAGGACTATTAGGGAAATAGTGAAGAACCAAACAAATTAAAATAGGAGGAATTATATATATGGATATGTAGAGGGTTTCTTATCTATTTGAAGTTTCCAACATGATTTTCATCAACAAAACCATCAAGAGGATTTGTTCTACAATAGCTATTCCAAATTTTTTGTGTTGCTCTATAATATTTAACTCCACCCTATGCACATCGCATTTTCTGCATAATGTGCAAGGAAGCACATTGATTAAGTTGCATTGTCGAAAGAGCCATTGTCGCTGCAATCTACTATTAAACCACTAGGGAACACACATCTGAGGTAGTGCTCTACTACGAAACCAACACAACAATGCCACTTTCAACAATGCAACCTAGTCAATATATTATCCTCACAAAAGTTTTTCCAATTGGACAATAGAAGGTGCAAACCACCATAATGAAGAGTTTCTTATATGCAGCTCAATCAAAGTATAATTTTCCACACTACTACATTCAATATTGCATATACTTCATCGGGCCCCATTGGACTACAACAACCGAATGCATTAACCCCCGCAGCAGCAAACACTTACCATTCACCTTCGGTGTATCAAAATGAACACTTCCACAACCACCAAACCACGTCATATATGTATACATATATATATATATATAAACACACACATGCATCCATACATATACACATACACACACACACACATATATGCACATATACATCGACATATACATATATGCACACATATACATATACATATATATATACACATACATACACACACATATATATACATACATATATATATATATATATATATATATATATATATATATATATATATATATATATATATATATACATACATACATACATATATACATACATACATACACGTACATACATACATACATATATACATATATAAATATGTAGATACATATCTCCACTCTGTGCATCTTTGGTGTCATACACATTTTATACAATTAGCCCCCTCAAATCCCTCTAATTGATTTCACTTCAAATCCTTGCAAAGAGGACACTGTAGATTGTTAATCTCCACATAATTTATTCTTCCCTTTGCCTATAGACATTTGTAGATTCATTGAGCTGCCATTCTTTTCATTTTACTTTCATGCTCACCTTCTTTGTAGTCTGCTAACAAATAGAGGAATTGTATACCAGTAGCTGCATTATCTGTCATTGAGTATTATAGAGTAAATGGGAAAATTGTAAGAGAAATATTAGCAAAACATACATACATATATATAGACATGGAAGTACACATGCACTGATCTTTTGAAAGACTTGAAAATATATTTTCCTTAATCATTCCATCCATGTGTTGTGATGATGTGCATTTTCCTTGATTGCACTTGTTTAACAGAAGAAAAAAAATAGATATGCTTCCAATGCTAATACATATAAAGGTAGGAGAGAGATAAAATTATATCGTACCTGGACCAATCTATATAACAGTTCACTTTCCAATTCATAATCCAAGCAACAATATTCGGCACTCAATATTATAGGCAAATACCGAAATGATAGAATATCTATGAAAAGACATTTACTATATAACATCGGGAAAACTAATTCCATCTATATACAACTATGTATGTATATGTATGTATATGTTTACATGTATATATGTATGCATATGTCCACATATTTGTATGTATATGTTTACATGTATATATGCATGAATATTTGTACATGTATATATACATATATATGTATACATGCATATATATGTCCATATGTTTACATGTATATATATATATATATGTTCATGTTTCACATGGGTATTTTTGCATAAATGATTAATTTATTGTTCATGTCTTTGGTGCTCTATTTATTGTTTCTTTTGATAGCAGGGTGAATGGGTTTAACACTGATGCAATGCAAAATGTGTGAGAAAGTATATTGATTAAGTTGCATTGTTGGGAGAGTCATTATGGTGTTGGTTTGATAACACATTATTTATTGTTCATGACTTTCATTTGGTGCTTATTGTTCCTATTGATAGAAGGTTTGAGGGTTTTATATTGATTAAGATGCATTGTGTAAATAGAAAGTGTGGTCTTGCTTTAGCAGCAGACAATTGTTAAAATCATCATGTTCTGCTCCATCCTATAGAATCTTGGGGGGAGTTAAGGGAGGGCACTTTTTTTTTTGTGGCAACATGGGCGTTGGCTATTAAGTGGGCTAGCGGTGGTTGAGAATGTTTTCATTGTAATAGGGAAGGTGAATGGTAAGTGCTTGTTGGCCTGATGGTTAATGTATTTTGTGGTTATGTAGACATGTATATATACATGTATATATATATATGTACATACGTATACATGTATATATATGTCTATATGATTACATGCATATATATATTTGTATGTCTATATGGGTATTTTTCATAAATGATTAATTTATTATTCATGTGACCCAACCTCTGCTAAATGTTCCTTTCGATAGAAGGCTTGATGGTTTTAACATTGTTCTACTGCAAAATGTGTAAGAAACTATATTGATTAAATCACATTGTGGAAAGAGCCTTCTTATATATATATATACATATACACACTTAATCGAGACTCCAAGCTACATTAGTGTTATTCTAATACCCTCTTTTACACCTTCTATTTCTTCATATTTAGTGTGATGCAACGTAGCTCATTTTTTCAAATTAATAAGATTTAACTACAGCGTTCTATAGCAATGGGTGGAAGCCAAAATGCATAGTGATAAAGTCTTTCGCCGCCACAATAGTGGTTTACTTTTGGGGAGAGATCCTAATTTTTGCTAAAATCACATATTTTTAGAAAATATAATGATTTAAGCCTTGAAAATTTCCATTTAAAGGATTCCAATTGAACAGGGTTTCATCAAACCACCTTAGATCAAACCCCCTTGGATAGGACCCCGCTAGTTTTAAACCATACCTATAATCTTCCATTTACAATTTACCAAATGTCGATAAAACCACTTTTGATTTACCTTTGGGGATCAATGAATGCCATTTAATTTATTTTTTTTCATAAGTATGTAGTCCTTATTATAAGATTCAAAAAATATAATTTTAATTAAATTTAATTTGATTTGTTATATTTATTTTTTATTTCTTGAAGGTGTATTTAATTTAAAATCAAGCTTTATTTTGCACATGTGAAAAATTAGAAGATTATCAAAAAAATTTGAAAAATATGAGGCACTAGACATTGGAGTCCTTGATTCAATAAAATAAATAAATTGAATTTTTATTACATACAAAAAAAAAGCTACGACATACAATTTTACTATACTAAATTGTAATTTGTTTGACTCAAAACTTGATTAAAGAAAAAATATTCAATAAAAACTATCTAACCAAGTGGAAGCACTATATATCAAAGTTACAAATCTAAATTCGAAAGAATTAGAATTTTATCCTTCATGGAAAAAAAATTATGTTGTTTACAGTGAGCATCACTTTTTTAAAATGGTGTTTACTACTAAAAACTAGTTTCAAGGAGATGGAAAAGAAGTACAATCTAATTCCAAATTTTGAAAAATATATTTAGAATCTACATGGCCAAAATTTCATGAAAATCTAGTTTACATCATCTTCAAATTCTCATGGTTTAGCCACTATAGTTTCCTCAAAGTTTAAGATTTAGTTAAAAAATTATTTCAGTTGTCCAAATTTGGACAAAAATTGTAAACCACTATTAGGATCACTAAACTACAAACAATAAACAAGTGCCACAAAGATTACTCACCCCAACCATATTTTTTTCATGGAAGGAAAAGGATTTAACTACAATTTCCCTAAACCCATAGTAAATAGAGCTCCCAACACCCAAGATATACATAGATAATCTAAACAGGAGGCCAACAATATGAGAAACAATATTTAACTACAAAAATCCAAAGTTGCACAGCGATAAGTACAAAGAATAAAAAAGGGTCAAAAAAATCACTCAAGAACACATTAACAATAAATTAAACATGTATGAAAAACACCCATCCAAACATCAGTATAAGGCCACAACCTCCATTGAAAATTTGAGCTACATCACCTAATACTAAATATCATATACAAATAGAGAAATTCTAAACAGAGCTATTAGGATAACAGTAAACACCCACCAACGCAATTTTATCTCCAATATGTGAATGGTTTCATACATCCTTAAACCCTACACACATATAGCTACAATTTCTCCTATGCTAATAGCTGCAATGCCAAATTTATACAGAGATAATCAATACAGTAGACCAACAATGACAGAAAGTAGATTTAACTACAATTTCTCCTATGGTAATAGGTATAAAGGAAAAGAAACATATAACAAGAAGAAATTAACAATAAATTAATCATTTATGCAAAACACCCATGTATAACATAGTATAACCCCACAAGCTTCATTGAAAATAAAAACCAAACCATGTGCATGACAACAAAGATGCATAGAGTATATATATGTGTACATATGTATGAATAAACAAGGGCCACTTTCACTAAATATTATAGAGAAATCAAGAAATTGTTAAAGAGGTATTAGAATAGCACTCAACAGCCAAAAATTAGTATCCCTATCCATTTTTTTTCATGAAACTTGTAAGAAGATTTAACTACGCACTCTCCATCCCCAAAGACTGATAATCTCCTCCAAGTATCAAAAATGGGTATAAAACAAAAGATAGAAACATAAAATAAAAATACGTTGACAATACATCCATCATCTATGCAAAGAACCCATGTAAAAATTAGTATAAACCCACAAGCTTCATTGAAACTTTGAGCTACATAACCAAAAATAGAGAAATTTTAAAAGACCTACTAAAATAATACTGGACAACCACCAAAGTAATTTTATTTCGAATATGTTATTGCTTTCATACAACCCTAAACCCAACACATAGATAAATATAATTTCTCCCATGGTAATGGCTACAACGCCAAAGATACACACAGACAACCAACCCAACCATATTTCTTCATGGAAGAAAGAAACAAATGATAATCTCTTTCAAATCTCCAAAATGGCTATACACACAGAGAACCCAAACAATAGACCAAGAGAGAAAAAATAACTAACCCTAACCATATTTTTTGGAGATCATCTATGCAAAGCACCCATGTAAAAATTAGTATAACCCCACAAGCTTCATTGAAAATTTGAGCTACATCACCACAAATAGAGAAATTGTAAAAGACTTGCTAGAATAATACTGGACAACCACCAGAGTAATTTTATCTCCAATATGTTAATGCTTTCATACAACCCTAAACCCTACACACAGATAAATACAATTGCTGCCATGGTAATGGTTACAATGCCAAATATACACACAGACAACCAAAACAATACACCAACAACGTGGAAATAACCAAGCCCAACCATATTTTTTAATAGAAGAAAGAAAGAAAATGATAATGTCTTTCAAATCTTGAAAATGGGTATACAGATGAACAGCCAAAAGGACACACTTTTCTACAATAGTCTGCTATTAATCCACCGACAAAGCTGCACACAAGGATTTTTACAATGGCCTCCTATGAAAGCAGTACCACAATGGCTATTTCAACAGTGCAACTTAATCAAAATTGCTCCGATTGTGATGGATGCAATGTGAAAGATACACACAAATAATAAAAAACCATAAAGGAACAATGAACAAATTACTAACCCTAAGCATATGTTTTCATGAACAAACAAAATTTAACTACAATTCCTTCATAGATATAAATGATACTCTCTTTCAAATCTCCACAATGGGTATAACACAAAAGATACAAACATTTGACAAGAACACATAGACAATAAAATAACCATCCATACAAACCACCCATGTAAAATGACTTACAGATTCTAGAGAACACCAGTCTTCAATCTGGAATAAGACACTTTACTACTAGTGATGGATCCAAAGGCAACGATTTTTTCATAGTCGTCTACTACGAAACCAACACCACAATTGGTGTTTGCACAATGCAACTTAATCAAATTATACTTTCCAAGACTGCTACATTCAATATCGCATCACTTCATCCATTCACATTTCCTTTGTCTACCTCGATCGTACAACAACCACATAATGCATTAACCATTGACCCAACAAGCACTTACCATTCACCTTCCACCTTTCGAGGAGACCACCTCCATCAACACCAACCCACATATTTGCAAAATTCCACATCTAACACTTACCATTCACTTCCTTGTTACAACAACAACATTCTCCACTACCACAAACCTATTATAATAAATCCAATGCCCACATCACACAAAAAACCATGCCCTCCCCACCAAGTGCACTTAGCAAATGCATAAATTTGTGGCTAGGGTTGAGGAAAATCCTAGCTGTGAACTTCAACAAAATAGCCTATCGGCTAATAACACTTTAAATCTTCATGATACAAAGGTATGTGCAAGATCATCATAGAAAAAATAGGGGCCCTTAAGGGCAAAATTTAGAAAAAATCAGAGTTGGGAAACTTGACATAAAAATATGAATAAGTTATCTATATTATTTCAAAATATGTAAGAATAGAATCAGAAAAATTGAATGTAGTTTTAAACTACTAGGTTTGTTTTAAAAAAACTATTTGGTGAAAATTTGAAATTTCAATGCAAAGGTACTTAAATCTCAGTGGAAAAAAAATAAGTAGGTGTCTATTTGACCACCCTAACCACAATAAAATGATAATATTTTTATAATGATTTTTAAATATAAGGAGACTCATGTCCCCATGTGATGCATATTTTTGTAACTTTTTCCCAAGTAAATAATTAATTATAATTTTTTTATTACAACTTTTTTAAAAATATAAAAACTCGTATGTCTGACCACCTTAACTTGGTCAAAACTTCATGAAATTCATTTTTTCAATTTTTAATCCTATAGCATACGAAGCATAGAATGTGACACATGTTTTGGATTCAAAAAAATGTGATACTATTTGAAAGCTATAGATTTTTTCAATTAGTCTATCAATTAGGACTTTATCATAATTCAAATAGAAGATGAATAATACCTACTTTTACAACAAAAGTAAAGCATAATTTTATTGGTGGAAAGCCGAGAATCTCCTTTAAAACCCTTTTGTTTCATCAATTTGGGTGAAAATAATGTCGCTAGCCACATACTCATCATATTACAATTTTGGCCCATCATGATCCCCAAGACATACCCACAATTATATTTTAATTAATATCCATCATATATATATATATATATATATATATATATATATATATATATATATATATATATATATATATATATATATATATATATATATATATATATATCCCACGCTTGAATTATGAGCATGTTTAGATAATATTTATGTGATCTATAAGATGCTGGCATAAGGTTATATTTTCTTTTTCTACATTAGCAATCTCCAATGAATCATCATTAAAATTATTACATTGCTATGCTTAGTACTAATTTTTCCCCCAATTAATATTACTATAATGATTCTCTCTATGGTTATTATTATTTTTTTAATTATTATAATTATTATTGAATGAAGAAACTAGAAATTACAAATTAAAATAACAATATCAATTGATAACAAAACCTATAATGATCAGCCAAAACAACTATAAACATCAGCACAGTAGAAACAAAACAAAGTGAAATTATTGTGATAGAAAAAACAACTATAATAGTTGAAAACATCAGCACATTAGAGATATACAGCTGAAAAAAAAACCTATAAAAGTATGGTTATATAGCAGCACCGTGGTTATTCTTAATGGAACAAGAATAATGGTTCCTATAAACACTCTTCATATTATTGGAGAAAATTAAAAAAAACTTTGAAAAGAAATTACAAAGAATAAATATAAAGTTGTTTCAAAACAGCAATATCCCAGTCCATGAAATAGACTGTAACAAGAGCAGCTATAGGCATAAAAAAAATCGCAGTTACAAACTTCAAGAAACAACAACAAAATAGAGTGTAACAAAATGACTGTGACTAAAATATATGCTATTATTAAGTTCTAATAATTAGATGATAGGCTTTTATTGTGGACTTGCTAGTCCACAAACCATCGACATACCTATCTCACACACCCTAAATACCATTTTCCGCCCTCTCCATTGTAGCACAGGATTTGATAGCCCTAAATATATGTTGAGAGGGCTTGAAATCATGTACATCAAAAACCATCCCATCATTGAAAGAAAATCATGATTTAACATAAAAGCTTGTAACTTGCAACAACTCTTTTTTCCACTCCCTTTTCAAATCTTGTAACTTGCAGCAACTCTTTTTTCCACTCGTTTACTCTACCTATTAATAATGATGGAAAATATCATGGCCTTAAATGCATTCATATTTATAGATTTCATTTATGTCTTCACAATAGTTACATGCCTTGTTGTTACTATCTGTTGGCTTTCAACATCTCCCAAAGTGTCTATGAAGAGTTGGTAGATCCACCATGAACTCTCATTTCCTAGTCCAGAAAACTACATTGAGAGAGGCATTCAAGAAGAATTTACCTCCACCAAAAGAAGATGTCTCACCAAACTATAGGTTTTGTCATTTTCTTTTTTTTCTTTGAATCTTCCTTTTTATTTTATACTTGAAGAGGAATCACAAACACCTCATCTTCATCACCTGTTTCACAAAGAACACAAATTAGAGCTTTCAAAATGAAGCAACCAAGTAAGTGACCATTGCCTCTCATTTCAAGAAGCAATTTGAAAGCCATGTCTCTTTTTTGGCAACACAAAAACCATCTATTGATGCAAAATAAGTTCCTTTTTTGATGATTGCTGCCCTCCCCCTCTTCCCCCTCGCCATCCCCATTCCCATCCTCTGACCACTCCTCTACTATTTTCACAAGCCCTCTATTTTTCCTCTTTCCACAAACCCCTTGTTCGGCTTGATCACTCCATTTTTTCATTTTCTTAGTAAAGAGGGTGTGCAGTGCATCGAAGAATGGGTACTAGCGCGTTTTTAGGTCAATCTCAGGGGAAGTCTCCTACAATTTGTGCACAAAATGTTAGCGAACAGGGAAGAAATGAAAAGGAAAAGGTGAGTAAATGTAGACTGTAACCAATGTTAAAGAGAGCTTTGGTGCATATTATTTAGCAAGGAATGGGGATAACATCAAAGAAAATGATGACTAAAAACAATTTTCAACTCGCAACCAATATTTTTGATATTTTCATTTCAAAGGGCTACAAAAATCTTATATCGATCTCCAGAATCCACTAGCTCTAAAACATGGATATTGTTAGAAAAAAATTCACTTATTGTGAATAGATTAAACCAATAGCTTGAAAGGAGAGTGGTTTGGTTTTGGTTAGTCTCGTTTTAAGCAAAAATATCATTTGCTAATGTTTCGTATTATTTTTCTTGCAAACTTTGTCCATTTTTTCTTGTTGTCATCGGTGATAGCACAACACAATTTGTTCAGAATCTCAAGGTTAGTCACTTTCCATGGTTTCAGTGAATATTTTTTCTAATCTTAGATGCTCAGATCATTTTTGTTAATTTACTAATGTGTATTGCATATTGCTTTGTTAAATTACTAAAGAGTCCATACAGGTGAAGGATAGGCAGCCATTTTATTAGGATGTGAACAATTTGTCAAAAAAATAAGAAGAAAGTTTAATTATTTGGTTCTTTTTCTAAATGAGTTGCATTATGTCATCTTTACAAACATAAAAGGATGTTTATACAAAATATATTAAAGTTAAAAAACTTTAATGTTCTGCTGCAAACTTTATATGTTTTTGATTGGCACTAATATACTTATTTATTTTTTTATTTTAATTAATTTTGAATAAAGGTAAACTTATTTATATAAAGGGTTTAGTGAATGTTAATGATCCAAAATTATATGTACATGAATTATTTTATATTATACAGTGTATACATGTATATAATTATATTTTAATATAATCAATTTTGTATTGTGACAATTCATTTTTGTTTTACTTTTAGTTTTCTATCTGCGTCTCCCTTGAACCTTCTATAGGTACAAGTGCTAGTAGCTATTATTATTTCAATTTTTGATAATTTATTAAGTTCATCAAAAGCTATTATTATTTTTAACTTTATTGCTTCAAACACACTAACTTTTCAGGGTTACCAAATTTATTATTATGGTACTATAACATAATGATGAGGGAGCAAACCCGAGACACATAAAATGATGCAAACAACTAGAGAAATTTTATTATTATTCAAAAAGGAAAATCTTATATGCAGAGGATCTCAAATCCTCGAGCTTTGCAATACATGCAAATTACAAAAACTACTGAAATTCCTCTTTCGCAGCATGCAAACTCTTTTCCCCTAAAAGCTACCCAAAAATCAGAAACTAGCCCATAAATAGCCCCTTTTTTAGTTTGGAGCCAAAAAAAAAAAATTGAGTTATGAGTTTTAGTAGTTCGCGCCAAAAATTACAATTTGAAATTCAAAATTGAGACTCCACTAAAATTGACAATTTTTCAAAAATTGACCAACTTCCTAAGCTATAACTTTTGATCTCGAGACTCGCTTTTCAAACCATTGGAAACTCTTGAGTGAAGAGGCGCTA
>VDFB02213627.1:0-10739 GCA_007258455.2 Sequoia sempervirens
TCTCTTCCTCCCTCTCTCTCCTACTCTCTCCCATTCCCTCACACCCTACACCCTCTCCCACACTCTCCAACTCTCTCCCACTCTCTTCCACTCTCTCCTCCCTCCCTTCCACCCTAACTCCAACTCTCCCACAATCTCTTCCACTCTTCCACACTCTCTCCCACTCTCTCCCACCCTCCCCCACTCTCCCACCCTCTCTCCCACAAGCATAAATACATACATATAGGCATACATACATGACACACCAGCATACATATACATGTAAACATATGAAAAAACATTCAAAAAACCTGCATTTAACTAAAGGAATAAATAACACAAGTGCGTTATTTGTTGCTAAAAATGTTTTACAGGGAAGAAAAAGTGAAAACCAGTAAATAACATGAGTTTGTTATCACGTGCTCGCATTATATTTTTCTTTGGGAATCCCCGAGCCTTGGCTTTGGTATTTTCCTTGGAATACCAACCCAAAGGTTTGGAGGGCATTCCCAACAACCAGAGACGTGTTTTTTGCAAATTCTACAATTTTTCACATAATCGAGTTCGTGCTCACCATTAGGATTGCATTTGTTTCAATATCAACGAAATCGAACACATGGGTAATGTTAAGTTCTCTCTTAGCTTTCCAACGATATAATTTTTTTCACTTTCTGACAATGTGAGGGCTTTCATCCATAATTTATTTTGTTGTATGTCTTTTTTTTCCAAAAAGCAGTGTTTGGTTTTTTTTTCGTTATAAATTAACCATTCATCAAAACTTCAAATAAATTACATTTTTAGAAACTAGACTCCATTCTACAAAAAAATTTTTAAAAAATCTATTACTTTCCAAAATTTGTAGGGGGAGCATTGCCAAAATTCTACTTTTTAGGAAGTGCCCACTTAGAAAATTAGTGAAAAATCAAATATTCATTAAAAAATTATCAAAAAAATTGTGCACCAACTACATATTGTTAGCTAACTGATCTGTAACGATTTTAAAAATACTAAAAAAAAGGTCACCATGCTCAGGTTGTACAAGAGTTACTATGTTATGTTTTTCTAAAAAAAACACCAATTTGTGTACATCCCTTTGTTGAACCCCTTAATCTCAACCATTTTCAAAATAAATTAGTAGTTTAGAAAGTAGACTCAGAGCACTTCGATCCTTGTTTTTGTTCCATCTCAAAATTTTGAGTGTAACTATCCTCAATTTCATGTCCAACGTCAGTATTTTCTGATTTCAGAAAAAAAGTGGCCACTTAAGCCCCCTTTTTGGGAACCATCTTGGTGCACTTACCCCCTACTATTATAGAGAAATAATGAATAGTGTATTCCTACCCTCCAATAGTTTACTCTTGAGTTGGAAGACGAAGTGGAGACCATGGATGAACAAGATGATGTTCCTCCCAACTTGTCGTATAACATCCAATAGAAGAAGAAGAAGGAGGAGCATATACAGTTTAAAGTTTCCTTTCGCCCTCGCAAGAAGAAGCGAGAAGAAATGGTAATTTCAAAATATTCTATTTAATGTTTGTTTTTATTATTTCAATGAATTGGTTTCTTGCATCTAAATGTGATGTGACATTTCAAATCTTGCCATTACATGGCAATAATGAACAATGGAGTCCTACCCTCGAAGAGGATACTCTTGATTGGGAAGATGAAGTACACACAATGGAAGAAAAAGATGATGTTGTTCCTCCCAACCCACCATATAACATTGAGAAGAAGAAGGAGTGTATACAGCCTAGAGATTCCTCACGCCCTCACAAGAAGAAATGAGAACAAATGGTGATTTCAAAATCTTATATTTAATGTTTGTTTTGATTATTTCAATGAATTCGTAGCATGCATCTGAATTTGATGTGACATTTTAGTTCCTATTACTATAAGGAAATGATGAACAACAAAGTCCTACACTCCAACAAGATACTATTGATTTGGAAGATGAAGCAGAGGACATGGAAGAAGAAGATTATGTTGTTCCTCCCAACCCGCCATCTAACAATGTTGAGAGGAATGAGTGTATACGGTCTAAAGATTCCTCACACCCTCACAAGAAATGAGAAATGGTGATTTCAAAATTTTCTATTTATTGTTTTTTTTTATTATTTCAATGAATTCATTGCATGCATCTAAATTTTATGTGACATTTCAATTCTTTCTATTATAGGGAAACAATGAAAAACGGAGTCCTACCCTCCAACAAATTTCAAGGGAAGACAAAGTGGAGGTCATGGAAGAACATGATGATGTTCCTCCAAACTTGCCATCTAACAATGTTGAGAAGAAGAAGGAATGTATACGGTCAAAATTGTCAAGGGGCCTTGACATGGAGGAACTTCAAGAAATGGTGAATTTCAATTCTTTTATTTAAATTTTGTTTTGATTATTTCAATGAATTGGTTGCATGCAACTGAATTTGAAATGACCTTTGAATTCCTCCTATTATAGGGCAAGGATGAACAATGGATTCCTACCTTGACCTAATTTTCCGTATCATTGCAATTGAAATGGGAGAGGCTAATAGAGATGGACATGCGGATGAGGAGAGCACTACCCTACTAGTGGGATAGGGTAATAGAGATGGACATTGGGATAGGGAGAACATTGGCTTGCATGTGGAACTAGGTAACAGAGATGGACATGGGGGTGGGGAGAGCACTGACTTGCAAGTGGGAGGGGATGATAAAGATGGACAAGGGGACGAGGAGAGTGCTAGCTTGCAAGGGGGAGATGGCAACAAATAAATACATGGGAATGGCAAGAGCACTGGCTTAGAAGTGGGAGAGGGTAATAAAGATGGACACAGGGATGGGGAGAGCACTTCCTTGCAATTGGGAGAGGGTAATAAAATGGACATGCACTAGCTTGCAAGTGAGAGAGGGTAATAAAGATGGACATGGGGATGGGGAGAGAATTGGCTTGCAAGTGGGAGAGGGTAATAAAGATGGAAATGGGGACAAGGAGAGCACTTGCCTCCAAGGGAGAGATGGCAATAAAGATGGACATGGGGATCGGAAGAGTTGTGGCATGACATCTATATCGGTATTAGACCCAACACACTTCCATGGTTTTGTTCTTATTTCTTAATGAATCTTTTAATGTGACTTCAATTATGCTTCACATTAATGACATTTCCATTGCATCCAAATCTGGTGGATGAATAGATGATAGAGTTCAAGGGCATCACTTTTAAGGTTGGTGATCATGTTGACCTTTGGAGGCAATGTAAACAAGTTTCCAAAGTCATTGTACATGTTAACAAAAACACTCACACCCACTGCTTTAAGAACCAAAAAATTGTGTGAGTTAGCATTAATTAGGCTATTGTTGGTGAACACTATGTACCTTTTCCACATCCTGGCATAGAGACTATCAAACAATACATGGGAAGATTCATCGTATGGAAGCTCTCTGAGATGAAGCATTTTGTTCTAGAGGTACACAAAAATGATATGTTGTATATATCATACTGCGTATATTTTTTCCATGCATACATTAATTCTGATTAATTGTTTGCTATAGGGTGAAGGTGTTAAACCTACCAAGGACAAAGCACAACCTCTAAAGAAATATTTTGTTTCATGTTCATCATCTGCGAGGGTTCGTGGAATTGGAATCACCCCTCCCAAAATATAGGACCTTAAGAAACATGCCATATATTACACAGACATGAACTTGATTGCAAAGAATAGGTAGTGTAGGAATTGATGAGACAAGCTACGAATACTGATTTTGCATTGTGGGTTTCATTGTTTGATTATTGAGCAATTGTGGTGTAGAGATATACCATTTTCATATGTTTCAATACTATGTTGTTATACATTTGATACAAGACTTTTCATGGGTCTCTCTAATTATTTGATTATTGAACAATTATGTTGAACATATATATTAATTTCATGTCATTGGAACACATAATTGTTATCCATTTCATATTAGACTTAAATTCATAGCCCTATAATTGTTTTGTTATGATGAATAATGTAATGAAGTCCACTTTCAATTTTTAGAACAAGTATTTTTTTGACTGTATATGGCATATTTCCTTTTTCCATGTGATTGGAACAAATAAAATGCTAGCAGTGTTTGCAGTCTTGGAAAACACACTATCCCCTGTTAGTTATTTTGTTATGATAAGTATTTCTTTCATTACGACCAATAATGCAATGAAGTCCACTTTGAATTTTTACAGCAAGTCTTTTCTAGTGTGTTGATGGTAGATTTCCCTTTTCCATGTGATCAGAATACAATGCTTGCATTCCTTGCAGTGTTGGAAAACACAATATCTCCTTTGACTAATGTCCTTATGATTTTTATTTTATTTCTTGAATGCTCCAAAAACTAAGTGAATTCCACTTTGAAGTTTGACAACAATGATTTTGTAGAGTTCAGATGGTAGATTTCCATTTTTCATGTCATTGTAACAAATAAAATGTTTGTATTGGTTGCAATGTTGGAAAACACACTGTCCCCTATCAGTTATTTGCTTCTGAAAAAGTATTTATTTTGTATGCTCCCAAAACGAAATGAAGTCCACTTTCAATTTTTAGAATGACTATTAGGTAGAGTGGAAATGGAATATTTCCTTTTTCCATGTGATTGGAACACATAAAGTGCTTGCATTGATTGCAGTTTTGGAAAACACACTATCCATTGTTAGTTATTTCCTTATGATAAGTAATTATTTTTGAGGCTCCATAAATGCATTTGATTCCACTTTCATATTTCATGAAATGTTTTATATTTTATATGCTCCAAAATTGTAATCAATTCCACTTTCAATTTTGATAACTAGTTGATTGAGTAAAAATGGCATTTCCTTTTTCCATGTGATGAGAACAAATAAAATGCTTGCATTGCTGGCAATTTTGGAAAATGCACTGTCCTATGCTATTTACTTCATTATGAAAACTTACTTATGTATGTCATCTTACTTACAAATGTAAGCACATTTCAACCCTCAACTCTCTACCATATACCATCTACCCTCAACCATCAACCCTCCACCCTCAACCCTTAAACTATCTACACTCTACCCTTAACCCTCTACCTTCAACCCTAAAACCCTCAATCCTTTCTATATATCTCTCTCTCTACCCTCTACCCTAATCCCTCAATGCTTAAACCATAAACCCTAAACTCTTAAACCCTATACCCTAAAACCTTAAACCCTCTACCATCTACTCTAAACCATCAAGCATCAACCCTCTACCCTCAACCTGTTGGAAAAATTGTCTCAAGCTTATTGACATGGAACTCCTAAAAGAGAAGAATCAATGAGACATCTGGAATGTATTTTTGATAAGCAACTATGTTCTAAAGTCTTGAAAGGATTAGATTGGTGTGACCTTGGACCTATCTTGCTGACATAAGTCATCGGTATGACTTGAGCGATCGAAGTGAGATTCCAAACTTGTTCCAACAGTAGATGTCTTGCCAAATGGGATCATTGGGGAGAATCTTGTCAATAGATGTGTTGAGGTGACTTGAAATATCAGTTTGACATTTCAATTTTTTGTTGATGGTGTAACTCTTTCTAATGGGTTTGGACATCGATGTGACTCCTACAGATGAGGTGATTGGGGTGACTTGGTTTGTTGATGAGACTTTTTGATCTACTACTTATAGTATTACTCTTTCCGATGGACCTTTGCCCCTAATGAAAGTTATTGTGACTCTTGCCTTGATGTATGTGGTCTTGGTGTTTTTTGGGACATCAAGGAGACTTGAACTATCAATATGATATCTTAGTTTGTTGTCGATACCATTGGTCATACCGATGGTCTTGTGGTTGGGGAAACTTCGTCAAGTTTGAGCGATAGACCAATAAGAAGGTTGTGGAGCATGCGATGGTCAGTGGATAGTTTTCCATTGGTGACACACATTCTTGTTAGAATTGTGTGTCTCAATCCCACTAGACTAAACCTCTAAGAGAGTGATTCCAATGTGACCATTGAGATGTTTGGCTGATCTGCTTAGTGATCCTGAACTGTTTGTGAGATTGATGTGACTCGGCCCGATCTATGTTCTCCTTATGAAGTTCCTTTATCAGTGTGACCTCTAGTATGTTCTAGTGATGAAGGTTATCAGCGTGACCTAAAATATTTGCACAAGTTTCCTAATTCGTTTCAACAATAGAAGTCTATCTGACATTGGTGTGACCTTTGGTCTATCTTGTTGACAGAAGTGATTGGTGTGACTTGAACTATCGATATGAATTCTTGATCTCTTGCTGGTAGTGTTGGTCTTGTCGATGGATCTACTCATGATGAACATTAGTGTGACTCTAGCTGATGGTACTTGGTCAAGGCGACATGAAGGTTCTAAAAGAGTCTTAACAATAGAGTGTGTCTAGCTAACGGGTTTGCTTTCAGTGTCACTCTTGCTAATAAGGTGTTCTAAACTGTAGCTAAGTGTGAGGTTGTTGGTGTGATTTGGGACTTTAGTGAAACCTTCTCCAATCGTGGTTGTCTTTTTGATAAGGAAAGTTGGTGTTCTTGTCGATCATTGGGGTGACTCAGGTTGACAAGATGGTTTAAAAGGTGTGTGAACTTAATGACATCGAGGAGACCTATGGGTTCGATGTGACCATGAAATCTTACCAATGGATGTCTTATCGATAGGCTTGGTCAAGACCTGAGGATGATGGACAACATTAAGGAGACTTTGTTGATCAGTGTGTCTTTCCAAACTATGGCCGGTAGACAAAAACATGTTGATAGAATTGAAGGCAGACCATGGTTGAATAGGTACTAACTTGGTTGAACTGCTAATTTGTACAATGACTGTATAGTTTGCTCCTAACCATTTGGTCTGGTTGGAAATTGGAATGATGAAAATTGGATAAGTCTATTTGATGTCTAAGACTATTGACAGTTGGTCCAACAGAAATAATACAAACTGATTTACAGAGGAAGTTGAACTATTCCTTGTCAGTCAAGAATGAATGTATAAACATTGAACATTCTACATTAATGATAGAGAGAGGAAGATCTAAGCAAGGTTATGTTGTTGAAATCTCTCCTAATAGAATGTCTTGATCAATCTTTCATTGTTAATCTACACTATATACTATGTGAGAGTATTGTAAGAGTGTGAAGGTTGAAATGACTAAAAGGTTGATCAGGGAAATGTAAAAAAGGGAGAGAGGGAAACAGAACAGGGTTTTTGCCATTTTGTCTCTAGAATGAAACATGTAATATTTGTGAGAAGACTATGAGCTAGATATTGTATTGTAACTCTATTTGTTGTTGAATAATACAATTATGGCTTAGATCTTTTGGAGTGTTGGGTTTTTTACCCAAAAGGGTTTTCCCCACATAAATTTGTGTGTTCTAATCTTTTGTACCATCTTTCATGTTTAATGGTTCTATTTGTTGAATCTATTTATGCAAGTTGTTGAAACTAAATTTACATGTGCTTCTCTTAGAAGGAATAATGTGGGAAATTAACTGTGTCTGATTCCACTTTGTGACATAGTTGTACGTGTTTTTTGAGGCAATCTAATTGAAATTAAAATTACCGAAGGCACTATTATTCTTGGATGTTTCTCCAAGATGACTAAATTTTCCAAATAATTTTGTTTCCTCACCAATAAGTGATACATTTGAGAAGTGTTTGACCAAACAACTATCCTACATGGTTTGTCTTGAACCAATGAGAGAAGAAGAATGCAAACTAGTTGGCAGTTGAACTATTGTGACCGTTCTCTTATGGGAAATGAACAAACCGCTTGTGAAGGGGGTGAAGAGTTCAGATTTTGATTGATTGATCAATTGAGTCAAGGATTGTTATATGTGTGTGAATTTCATTATATGATGTAGAAGAGAACTATAATAGTGATGTTCTATACAAGGTTGATCAGGGAAATGTTGCTGCTATAAAATGGACATTTGAAAGTGAAGTTTGATCTTTATGTAATTTTGTTTACTATAATACAAAGAAGCTTTACTTGGTGTGGTTGGTTTTTCTCCCATAAGGGATTTCCCATGTAAATCTGGTGTCCAATTATGTATGTGTCTATTTCTCAATTATGTTATTCTTTTCATGTGTATCTTATTGAACTGTAATTGCAAAATTTAAAGTCATATCTGAATTCTTCTTTGATTTTTGGAATTAAGAGAGTTTGTTCCACACCTTAAGCTTTCCTTACACAACCCTCTACCCTCAACCCTCTACCCTTAGACCCTTAAACCCTAAACCCTAAAACCCTCTACCTTCTACCCTCTACCCTAAACCTTCAACGCTTAAACCATAGACACTAAAACCTTAAACCCTCAATACCCCCCCTCTCTCTCTCAATCCTGCACCCTCCACTCTCAACCGTCAACCCTCTACCCTCTGTAGACATGTCAAATTGACATAATGCATCCATTCGACAAATAAATCAAGTTTATTTATCAATCTCCTAAAGTCATCAGTTTAAATCAAATAAATCAAACTTGATCCTATCATCATCTCTTTGATTAAATAAATCAATCATTTATTTAATTAAATATCAAATCATCATTCATCTCCCTTTAATTTGATTTAAATCCCTAAATCAAGTCAAAAAGGTCAAACTCATCCTAATCATCATCCTAGCTAATTAATCCTGATCTAATGCTAATCTCATCCCACTTGCATTCTCTAGATTTGGCCACTTGCACATGAAATTGCAATTAATTGATTTATCAAAATCCTTATTTTCAACTTGGCATAAAGGAAGAATATTCTCCAAGTTTGAATCTCCCCCCAAGTGGACATGTACACCCAACAGAGCATTTATGAGGCCTTACATGCCTCTTACATGTCCCCTTCCAAAGTCAAACTCAGCATTCATTGCAAATTTGAATTCAAATTTTCCCCCTCTTGGGCACTCTTCCCAAATCTTGCACATACATCCACCAATCACATGATGACAAGTGTCCTCCTATCATTGGCAGAATCTTTAGTCCCACATTGGTCTCTCCTCAACACTTAGCATTTTGAAAATCTTTAAATACAAGCTTCATCTTTGAGCAAATCCTTCACAATCTCCTCCACAATTTTATGCAAGGTTACTCTCTTCATTTGAGATTTGATCTTGTTCTTCATCACTCCACCATCTTCATAGCATTTTCATCTTAAGCTATCAATCAAGGATTGGGAAAGGGTCACTAGCACATGTGACACCAATCCACTATGAGATAGAGTTGGATCATGTCTTTTATATGCTTTCTTTAGTTTCTATTGTTCCAATTTATTGCATGATTGACATGTTTCATTATTTCATAGGGATGTTAAAATGTTGTTTTGTTTTAAACTAACCATTTGCAGATTTTAACATCCACACCCTCAACCCTCTACCCTCAACCCTAAACCATCTACCCTCCACCCTCAACCCTTAAAACCTTAACCCTTAAGCCCTAAACCCTTAAATTGTCTACTCTCTACCCTAAACCCTAAACCCCTTAAAGCCTCAGCCCCCCCTCTCTCTCTCAACCCTAAACCCTCTACCTTCAACCCTAAACCCTCTAACCTACCATCTACCCTCAACCCCCTACCTCCTTAACCCTTGAAGCACTTGTGTAACAATCTACCTTAACCCTCTACCCTCAACCCTAGAGCCATCAATACTCTCTCTATCTATATCTCTACCCTCTACCTAAGACCATAATTCTCTCTATCTATCTATCTCTCTACCCTCTACCTAAACCCTCAGTTCTTAAACCGCCAAGCCCATGGCTTCCATGCCTATGCCATTAGAGCCTCTGCCATCTGCCTCCAACCCTCAACCCCTCAGCCCTCTCTACCCTCAGTTTTCTACCCTCTACCTCTACCCTCTACCCTCTGCCTACCCTCAGCCTCAGCCCTTAAGCCCTAAAGAAACCTCCTCAACCCTCTACCCATGCACTTAAAGCCCACAAACCTAAACCCTCCTAACCTCTACCCTCTACCTCTACCCTCTACCCTCAACCCATAAGCCATAGCCATCTCACCTATCTCTGACCCTCAACCCCCCTCTCTCTCTCTCGAACCTACATCCTCTACCCTTAAACCATAAACCCTAAACCCTAAAACTCTTGAACCCTCAAACCCCCCTCTCTCTCTCAACCCTCAACCCTCTATCCTAAACCCTCAACACTTAAACCCTAAACCCTAAACCCTTAAACCCTCAACCCCCCCTCTCTCTCTCAATCCTACACCCGCTACTCTCAACCCTCAACCCTCTACCCTATACCGTCTACCCTCAACCCTCTATCCTATACCCTAAACCCTCTACCCTCCACCCTCAACCCTAAAACCCTAAACCCTTAAACTGTCTACTCTCTACCCTTAACCATCTACCCTAAACCCTAAAATCCTTAAACTGTCTACCCTCTACCCTTAATCATCTAACCTCAACCACCTCTATCTATCTATCTCTCTACCCTCTACCCTAAACCCTCAACCCTCTCTATCTCTCTCTCTACCCTCTACCCTAAACCCTCAACACTTAAACCATAAACCCTAAACCCTTAAACCCTATACCATAAACCCTTAAACCCTTTGCCATCTACCCTTAACCCTCAACCCTCAACCTTCTACCCTCAACCTTATACCCTCTACCCTCTATCCTCAACCCTCAACACTTAAACCCTAAACAATCTACCCTCAAACCTCTACCCTTAAACCATTCAACTTTAAATGCTAAACCCCTCTACCCTCTACCCTCTACCCTCAACCCTCTACCCTTAAACCCTAATCCTTGAACACTAAACCCTTAACACCTAAACCCTAAACCCTCTACC
>VDFB02213629.1:0-23771 GCA_007258455.2 Sequoia sempervirens
TTAAAATAAAATCGATAATATAATCTATTCTTTAATCAATAAACATTTTAAAATAAAATTGATAATATAATCTATTCTTTAATCAATAAACATTATATCATTTTAATTAGCCAATAGGCTATTTATTGTGGGCTTTGCCCATCGAATTTGTCTCACGCCGGAATTTTTTCGTAGTTGACAAAACTTCCCGGCAGTTGAATTGACAATCTCAATCGTAGGTCTCTCCCGCAATGCAATCTGATATTGGATTTGTCTCACGCTGGGGTATATGCATACCTCTTTGTCTATACGATCCTTCCAAAATTTTGAGATCTAGGTGTGGAGGTCGCGCACAATTTCAACCAAGTCTTGGTGAATTTGCAAATAAGGGCACGATCCTGAAGAAATTCCTCCCTATCACTGATTGCCCCACCCACACAGATCTCTGGAATCACTTCAGCTCACCGAAAAGCAAGAGGGTTGCATTCATAGTCGGGTGCTCCTGGAGAAGGCATAAGTGTTTTTGCTAGATCATGCAATGCAAACCTGTCCCAGTAGGCAAACCCCCTTTTGAAATCTTATTCTCAGGCTGCAGCTCGCCAAATTGGAGAAGTGAAGGTCAATACCAGCGAAGAAGAGTTTGGAGGAGCGGAAACCAATAGCGGCGGCAAAGCAGCAGAAAACGTAGGATTCCTCTGTTTTAATTTCTCATCTTCATGCACCCGCCAATTGCATTTTTCTGTAAGTTTCTAAGCTTTTTCAATAAACCCATTTGAATATATTACGCGCTCATGGCACTCCATGAAACCCCATTTCCGCGTTCTGTTAAGGGCATTTGCAATCGCAATATCTGACAAAAATACTCTTTTAATTTCTACTGTTATGGATGTCCATACCCTCTTGAGCGCAGGTAAAAAGGGTGTTGATTTGCATCTGCATGGAAGTTTTAATGACTTTTCAACAACTCCATTTTGTGCATAGCCTGAAATCATTGCATTCCATGTGTTGATGCTCCTTTGGGGCATTCTGTCAAGCGGTTCATTTGCATTTCCTATGCTTCCACATTTTTCATACATGTCTACTAGAGCATTTCCGACCATAATACCTGACAAACATCCCCTTTACCTTTATGCTTTGTTGTATGTTCACACCCTGGTCGAAAGCCCCATTTTGGCACAAGCAGGGAGAACGCTGGCAGAGGTTGTGGAATTTGGATTTACAGCTGACAATTGCAATTGCTTGGAAATTTTTACGCCTTATCAACAAATCCATTTTGTGCATATCTTGAAATCGTTGCAGTCCATGAGACCACATTTCGAGGGCTCCCATTTTCGCACAGGCAGGGCGGACGCTGGCAAGGTTGTAGAAATTAACTTTGCGCCTGTCAATTTGCATCTGCATGAAATTTTCGAAGCTTTTTTTTTTAAGCAATTCCATTTCGTGCCTATCCTGCGATCACTGTAGTCTATGAGACCACACTTCTTCAAAGATTTTGTCAACAGTTCACGTGCCTATTCTATGCTTCCACATTATGCAGGGCACTTACAACCACAACATCTTACAAAAACCCCGCTTCCGTTAGATGGATGTCCTCAACCTGGTTCCAAACCTCCCATTTGGGGTTACGCAGGGAGGATGCTAGCAAGGTTGGGAAGCTGGGCATAACACCCGCCACTTGCATTTGCTTAAAATTTTCAAAAGCCTTTTCAACAAACCCATTTTTAATATTATCTTGCAATCATTGCTTTGCTTGAGTGGACATCTCTTTGAGGCATTCTGTCAAACAGTTTGCGTTCCTTCGCTGTTCTGTCAATGTTCTCATACATGTCTACCATAGCATAAGATATCCTCACAGCTACAAGAAATTTTACAGCTACAGGAAAACTATAATATGTAGATAGATGAAGTGGCTGGAGCCTTTCAAAGTTCAGATATGATCTTGTTTATCAATGGCACTAGATGCAGTAAGAACCACATGAGCTGGAAGTAAAATGTATATATTGTCAATGTACTGATCCTTGGTTGATATCCTCCTAAAATGATATTTACTTGGAGAATGCCACCTCACCCCAACAACCAATTCCTCTTAGGACTGTCCCCTACAAATTAAGTCAAGAGAAACTGCAGCCTTATGACTTCAGCTTCCAGTAGAAAGGTGTTATTGTTATAACATGTTACACATCAAAATCATGAGGTGTAAAAGAGTGATGATTTTAGGTGAGAAGAGTAAAGTTCAACTAAATTTAATAAATTTCTTTCAACCTCTCACAAGAATCATAGATTTGTCCAATCTGTGCACCCATCCAATTGGAGCCCACCACTACCACTTTGTAGTCGTCTCCATGATCTCCTTTCATAATGTATGATTTGTAGCACCTTCAAGACTAAAACATGATTTGCAGAATAGTGAATTTGGTGATTTTGAAAATTTTTGAGGTTATAGTTGTCTTTTTTGATCCAATGAATTTTCTGAGTCTTGCCAATGTTTTCCAAGTATTTTGAGCTTCAGCCAGCTATGACTTCATGTGCAATTGGGACTGCAATGCCCAAGTCAAGTCTGAGTTTCAATTCCATAGTTTAGGTAATTTGACACTGATTGTTCACATCTTATGTTAGTTTGTGCTGCAAACTTTAAAACTGACCAAAGAAACAACTCAAACACTTAAAAGTAAATCAGATCCCAATACAAACCATTTACAGTAGGAATAGGGGAAAGATTGAATCCATGTGATCTCATGATGACAGCGTGTGTGTTTATTATATTTTGGATATGCCAAAACAATTGATAAAAATGTTGTCATGCTATAAGATTTCTACCAGTAAATAATGATTGGGAACTCTTTTCAGGCGGAGCAACTAGGATACAAGAGGCGATATGCAAGGATGCAAGAATATGTGTATAGACATATTGCAGCAAGCAGCATCCCCAGAGAGCTAGATTGCATTTCTCTAAGGCTGGCAGAGAAAAACTGAATTAGTTCCCCGTCTTATTGACAACTCATATAAGCAATTTGTTTTGGCAACTGATAATGTCCTTGTAGCATCTATGGCAGTCTCATCAACTGTGAGGAACTCTGCCAACCCACATAGGATAGGCCGTGCCATGACATTAGGCACTCTTCTCATGTACAAAGCTCATATAGAAATAATTAGTTTCCATCTACATATTCGTCTCTCTACTCATGTGCAAGATTCTGTTCTTCATCCATTTACATTTCAGTTCTACAACTTTATTTATTTTAGAATATTTATTATGTTTTCTATCCATTTATAACATAAAATTTCCAGCAATTGAGACTGTTGTCCCTCCCCAAATATTTATGCAGTTCAGATCAATATTGCAACTACTAAACAAATACTGTTTGGTATACAAGCTACCATACAAACAATATTATTACTTTATCACGTCAATTACATTTCCATTCACAGTTCTACCAAACAAAGCAGCTTTAAGTATATTTTCAATTGAAACTGTAGCATCAGACAGTCTTGGCAAGAAAATTTACGAATAGAACATGAAGGCATACAATGTCGCTTGCAAGGTACCATACATTGTGACTGCAAAACATGCATATTTTCACCTGCTTAATTATGGCTATCAAATAAATTAAACGTAGTTCGAAGATCCACCTTTTTCAAATAGTGGCATGGCATACGATATTATGTTCAATCCGACACCTCCAAGAGCAAACTTTTCAGAAAGTTCAATTTGCATGTGCTCACAACTGTTTCACATGTTCCAAACACATACTAAGAAACACAAATGTACCATAACATTTTATAAGGACTTGATAATGGCTGAAGATAGGAAACTACAAAATAGCTAAACTTTCCAAAGGAAATTTGGAAATTTCAACACCTATGCTCACATGACAATTTCCAAGCATGTCAAGTAGCTCTTTTGAGTTAACTATATTTCGTGTTAGAAACAGGTAACATGCCGCACAACCAACATTAACCCTGTTTCACCCACACTACAATTAAGCAATAAGCTGGAAACAAATGCATACCTACTAGACAGAAAGGTTCCATAAGAAGCAGGGTGAATGCAATACCTTAGAGCCTGCAAGTCTACTCCAACAAGAATATTACTAATATCTTGGAGCCTATGACTTCCGAACACTTGTAAAACGGTTACTGTAATTTTATTCGTCATAAATGTCAATCAAACAAATAGGTATCATTCAATAAAACAACCTCTAATACCAAATTCTAACACAGAAATCTAATAATAGTATGTACAGTTTGCTTTCGGTACTGAACAATACTGCAACTTGTCTGCAATTAGAGGGAATTAAGATCAATAATAGAAAGTAATCCTTCCATATCCTAAGTACTTGCTCGTTCACATTATCATCAATCCACCATATTAGACTAAATTCTCACAGAGAAATAAATTGAAATGCAATCTGCAACAAATGCATTTCATCCAAAAGCATACTACTCTCCAAACAAAAAATTCACAAATAAAGTCCTTTGTGGTTGATAAGAAAATCTAGAATAGCATAAGATATCCTCACAGCTACAGGAAACTTTTCCAGACAAAAATTCTTACATGAAAGCAGACAATTGGAAGTCACTTGACTCTTGCTGACACCATCTATAGCATACATTTACATTTTTGTTCTATATATCTTTATTTTTTATTCTTTTGTTGTTTGATGCTCATCAGGCACTCCCTTGAGGTATTGTATATGATGATGAAAATTCTGTCATAAATGTTAGTCAGGATGGATATTATAAATTAAAATGATGTTTCTCGTAGTGCAATCACATATATTGCCACTCGTGAGCTTCATAGTTTACTTTCAACACAGCTAACCATTCACATTACAACTCAGACTGAAATATATATACCATAAAGATCAAATGTCAAAAGCACAGAATCTTCTACAGTCGTATCATATTAAATTAACATTTTAAGTTTGGTTAGGCAGTCTATATATTGAAAACTTGCCTCAGAGATCCTTTACTTTTAACTCTACTTTGCAATAGAGAGAATTCTAGTCTAAGAGGTTGCACTTAATTGGTTAAAGCATTGAGTTCTCATTGTGGAGACCCAAGTTCAAATCTCAAAAAGTTGTCTAACATGGAATTCTAAGTTGTGATTCTTGGTCTTCCATAGTTGGCTTCTTGTGTTGAGGTGATTTTTAGATAAATCAATTTCAAAATTGTGACTCTAGGTCTTCCATAGGTGGTTTCTAGCGTGGTTGCTTGAAAGGAACTTGTATTAGTCTCATGGTTGTCCTTACAAGAACTTGCAATTAGTTTCATGTTGATGCTCATACAAGGAGAATAATTGTAAACAATTATCAATATAAAATAGAAAGTATTCCTTTTGGTTACTTCCATACATGTATTCAGGTATAGATTTTGGATGTAACCAATCTCAGCCCTAACCATAAACCTGTTAAACATTAATGATTAAAGCAAATAAAAAAACTAACTATATAAACCTGTGTAATCATTTTTAAGAAATTTTGTTGCTTCTAGATATTTTGCCAATGAAAACCTAGAACAAAATTGCATGTCTGTTGCATACTATAATGAATAATTTTTTCGGAGATGAGTTCCATTGTTTCATTGTAAAGGTGGAAACCACCAAAACATATCTATACACATAGTGGCTTGTGTAACAAATCCAGGGTAGAAAGATGGCACTATTCAAACATGAAAATGTAGTACATTGCTGTATATAAATTATAAGCTATTTGTATGTGAAGAATAATCAATAACAATATGCATGATCACGATATTTTGTCATAGGAACCTCAAAAGCTGGTCCTTGTAGCTTTAGTTTTCATGACAAGTGAGCTCAGACACATTACGTCACAAATAATGTTAAGAATAACTTGGTAGATGGTGGCATTTAGGATACTGACATCTTATTCAATTTTAATAAATCCAATACTTTTTTTAGTTGTAGCAATTATTTGTCCATATGTCTCTTTGAGGTTTTCTATAAACCATTGGCGAGCCTTGTTTATACATTTGCATATTCTTGAAAGTTTTGAAACTCTTTCAACAAATCCATTAACACTTTTTTAAGGCACTTTGCCTAACAGTTCACCTCCATCCGACTGACAAATTAGATCTACTGAATCAATCACTAGATAATCAAGAGAAAATCTTCTACAAAGATAGGTCAATAATGTTTAGGTAATTATATAATACTATCGGCGTATTCCTTGCAGCTCCCTCGACTGCAAGTGCTAGTAAATAAATAAATTTACAACCACCTTAAAATTTCCTATTGTCGTAGCCCTTCCACCTCTCAAAAATACAGTGCCAGTATTATCAATTTCATTAAAATTTCAATATTTTTATTAAAACCTATAGTACTTTTACACCATTATTAAACCCTACCTACCAAAAGTGAGAAGCATTTCATTGAAGCACGCTAGAGGGCTAGGCCATTGGAGGCCATATTGGACAAATCCATCAAACTCCAAAGATGAAAAAGATTCTTGTTCTGAATGCACGCTGAGAACAGGGAGCACAGAGCACAGAGTTTTCTTTTTCAGAAATGACAAAGGGTTTTTTTTTTCAGAAACACGAAGGTCAGGCGGAAAGGTCAGAACAAAAGACAACCTCGTGGGCCTAGGTCACTTTTGGGAAAGCGACAACAGGAAATTTTTTTCGAAAGGCCTCGAATGCAAAACAATGAGGAGGTGGAATCAAATTCTGGGCAGTTAGAGGTGAGTCTCCATCATTATCCTAAGGTTTCTTTTGTCTTTTTTGGAAAAGTTCTCTTTTAAAATTCTGGCAAAGGCAAAAGTAGGAACAAGTTTCATATTGCTATATGTTAAACAAGTCAAACAAGGAAAACAGTTTTTGCTTTAAGACTGAGTCCGTACACTATGGTGGGAAACCCTAGTGAGCAGGCTGTAGGGCCAGCAATAGAGCATTCAAAATAGAGGGAAAACATGGGCAATATTTCTCTGGTAGAGGTTGGTGGGGACAGGGGTATAGAAAGCATGAAGAATTTTGAAATGGCACCACAGGTTGGCATGTTAGTGCCGTATGTCCCACCTTGCACCTCAAAAAACCAAAACTCTCATGTTGTCATAACATCAGTAGCTTCAAAGGTACCTTGGCATAGTCAGGGACAAAGCAACACACAAGTCAAAGAAGCGAACCTAGAGGGGAGGTTAACATTCGTAAATGCTAAGCATTATAAAAGGCTCTTACAACGAAGGCAAGCCAAAATAACAAGAAGATTGAAATGGCTGGGTTGCAACAAGTTTGTTGCAATCCTTCCAAAGCTTATGGGCTTCAGCTGTGCAACAATTAACTCAAAATCAGCGCAAGGGCAAGTCAGGACTCCTATGGCAGGGCAAGAAAACCATGAAAACCAGTTTGTAAGGGGTCTCGTAAAGAATCATCATTTCAAGTTTACTGAAGAGGTGAAGCAACAGGAAGAGGTGGCGGTTTTAGAGGCAGAGGTGGAAGACAAAAATGATGTATACAGTCCTAGCTCAACCCCTTTGATCTGGTCCTCAGACTTATATGTTAGTGAGCTAATGGGGCTAAAAAAGAGGCTGGAAGAGTTAGAGTTGTCTAAACGGTTGAATGGTGACAAATGGCAAGAGGCCATGGTTGCCACTGGAAAACTTTCGCAAGAAAACAAACTGCTTAACATGGAAATAGGCAAGCTGCAAGTCAGCATAAAAATAGGGCAACAAGAAATTTCAGCCTTAAAGCAGGAACTAAGGCATATCAGCAATGGAGACATTCCTAAAGTGGCGGAAGTGGGTGGCACTTCGCATTTGCAAGAATTCCATGCAACAATGGCAAACATGGAAGCTAGAGAGGTTAAATTAAAGGAACAATTAGACGAGGTAAAATCATGGGCCCAAGTAGCAAAAAGTCCAACAATGAATCAAATAGAACTCATAGAGAAGTAGGTTAAACAACACATATGGGAGGAAAGAAACCGTCAGGATAAGGCAGCAAACTTAATAATAAAAGTGCTGAAAGATCACGGGGAAGGAGAACACACGGATAAGCTAATAAAAGACTTTCTAGCAGACAAGTTGGAGTGGACAGGGCATATCCACAAAGCAAGCAGAATTGGTAGAATGTTACAAGATGGCAGAAATAGGAATATAAGGGTAACATTGAGAAACGTGGAAGACAAGAACAAAATCCTAAGGAACAAAAGGTTCCTTAAGGGTACACATTTCTATGTAGATGACGACCTAACTCTGGCACAATTAGAGGAAAGAAGAAAAGAGTGGGATAAAGTTGTAGCAGCAAGAAGTGTAGGTAACGAGGCATGGTTGTATAGAGGAAAAGCCCAAATCAGCAATAAAATGACACATGGCAAATAGGAAGGCGGGGCCCCCCAGGAACACCTCTCAATGGTAAGCTGGAATTGCAGGGGCTACCCTTGGAGGAGGGGTCCTGGTTTAGGGCCCATAGCAAAGGGGAAGGACATAATTGTCCTTATTGAAACACATGAACATGATGGCTGTAAGATCCCAATTTTTGAAGGTTACTCAAAAGTATCGGTTTGGAATGAACTAACAGAAAGTGGTAAAGGGCATGGGGGAGTGGCGGTTTTGATAAAAGAATCGTGGGAAAGAACCATACAAGTGGAAAAAGAAGATCCAAATAACAAATACAATCGGCAAAGGAATATGATATGTACAAGAATGTATGACCTGTCAAAGGAACAAAATAGAGCAAAACCACCCAACAGGTCTCCTACAACCCTTTGCCAATTCCAAACCAAAAATGGGAGAGTATCTCCATGGACTTCATCACGGTCTCCCCAAAGTTCAAGGAAAAGGATTGTGTCTATGTGATTGTGGATCGACTTACCAAATATGCCCACTTCATCGCCATATCCACAGAATACCGGGCTCCCCAAGTAGCAAAAGTGTTTTTTAAGGAGATCTTTAGACTACACGGTCTCCCTACGAATATAGTCAGTGATTGAGATAGTTGTTTCCTTAGCCAATTCTAGAAAGAACTATTCCGATTGGCAGGAACGAACATCACTCCTAGCACAAGTTACCACCCCCAAATAGATGGACAGACAAAAATTGTGACCAAGCGGGTGGAAGGATATTTGAAAAATTACGTCACTGGGCAACAAAACACATGGGTAAAGTGGCTACATCTTGGAGAGTATTGCTACAACACTACTCATCACATGTCCATCAAGATGAGTCCATTCAAGGCAAGCAAATTGAGAGGAGAGGATTGTCATGTCCCCTCATGCGAGCCTGACTTAATTCCCTTACATGGGAGAAGTCAAATGTTCGAAAGTTATATATTTTTAAATGTTCAATAAATTTTCCAAGTTATTGCTCTTTCATCTGTTGTATAATTAGCTCTTCTTTAAATAGATTTGATCTGGTAGCCCATCTTACAGATCGGAGGTTTGATATTATTATCTAAGTATGACTAATCTAATTTTTTTTTTTTAAAGCGAGTCTTATTTTTAGATGTAAAATTTCTGTTTTATTTATTTAAAATTGGCATATTCTTTAAAAACCTGTCTTTATTCCTTTGAACTCCCCCTATTTTTCTTTTGGGTAGCGTGCACCCATGAGTTCGTTTCTCAATTCATGTGGTTTTGAAATTGAGGCTAGAATATGATTGCTCCCATGGTTTTATCATTTGAGCTTATTGGTTTCAAATTTTATTATTTAATTTTCTTTAGAATTTGATGTAGTGGCCACAAGAAAGTGCTATCTCCTCCAAATTCAATATCCCAAGGATTTGCAACTATCCTTGTTCATCAAGTTAAGAGTCGTATCCAACTGGGAAGGATGCAATGTTCTACACAATTTCAATTGCAATGTTGCAGTGCAATATTTTACACAATTTCAATTGCAATATTGCACCCAGCTGAATTGGCATTTTTTAAGTTCGAATCATTTGTCTTTTGTCGGGGGTGGGTAGGCAGGTGAGGTAAATTCCTACTTTAATATGTTTGTTTTAAATGTTTGGCATAGTTGCTTTGTTTTTCTGGGGTAAATTGAATACACCAAGCATAGTTGAAAATCTTAGACTCGACAATTAATCACAAGCCCAAAGTTTTTAAAAACTTGGATTTTCAAATGTTCAATAAATTTTCCAAGTTATTGCCAAGTCCCAAGTTTTTAAAAACAGACATATTATTGAATTTGTAGAATATATTATGGATTTCCATCATATATAAATCAAAATTAGAGTTTAATACATATCATGGATGTAATGTCCCGTGGCCCGGTTTGCCTTAGAATTCTTCTAATGAACCAACTTCCTAGTAGGGTTAGGGTTTATTCTTCGATCGGACAACTTGTTGGCGGAGTCCTTGGTGGGAAACCTGCACACAACATAGGAACAACGTTGCCAAACATACACACACACACACACACATATATAGTTATCATTAAATCCATGGCAATATATATTCAAAGACTATTCATAGTGCAATACTATTGCGAATTAAGAGGAGTGACATGGTGGGTCTGCCCTAGCCATATGCCAACCTAAGAGGTTGTATACCACAACACTCCGTGTTGGCAGTCTATTCTTGCTTTCCCCAACCATGCCCTTGCCTCAACAAACACTTGCCCTCTTGTGGAATGGCGGAGCTTATAGGGGGTCTTGGCATGTTCACCCCTCCATGGCCCATCCCTTCTATCTAGTTTGAGTGGACTCTAAGTGGTATTTCCACCCCTCCATGGCTCATCACTTGTCCAGGATTGGGCGGACCGTAAGTGAACTGCACCACCGTCTTAGGCCATTTTCCTCCAAGGGGTTTACAAACAGTTTCAAGCACTCAAAGCATTAGTACACAGAAATAGATGCAAACACTTTGACAATTATCAATTATGTGCATATATATATCTATGAACATATATTAGTATGCTAAAGGAATGCACAAAGCAATATACGTAAATAATCAATGCCTATGTATTATTACTACGCAAAGCATAGAGTAAGGTGATTATAAGTAGACCAGCTATACATCCATATATACGAAATCAAACGGCTTACTGAAACAACCCGTAATCATAAATATACGTGAGGTTGATTATACAAAAACATAGATATTAGATCTCTACTCTAAGAATCAGATCGATTGCACACAAAGGGATTAGCAAATGCAGTTATAGTAAGTCAATTCTTTGTAGCATATAATTCCATCTTATTAGCTAGGGCAGAGATACACTTGGTATGGCTGTGGGGATCTCAGAGTTTCTTCTTTTGCTTTTCTTTTTGATGCCTTTTACTGTGGTATGGCATTTCTTTTATACCCTTGATTTCTTTGAAGGACACATTCCTTCAATTAGTATATCTGTTGTAAGAGACGCCTCTCTTTGTTAGTGTCGCTCAAGAGTAAAACCATACGTGATAAAATAATGCCGATTGCCTTTTAATAAATTGCTTGTCTAATGATATCGACTTTGTGTCTCATATAAGCACTTGGTTAATCCGCCTTGACTTCTCCCGTGTAAGGGAATTAAGTCAGGCTCGCGTGAGGGGACATGACAGTCCTCTCCTCTCAATTTGCTTGCCTTGAATGGACTCATCTTGATGGACATGTGATGAGTAGTGTTGTAGCAATACTCTCCAAGATGTAGCCACTTTACCCATGTGTTTTGTTGCCCAGTGACGTAATTTTTCAAATATCCTTCCACCCACTTGGTCACAATCTTTGTCTGTCCATCTATTTGGGGGTGGTAACTTGTGCTAGGAGTGATGTTTGTCCCTGCCAATCGGAATAGTTCTTTCTAGAATTGGCTAAGGAAACAACTATCTCGATCACTGACTATATTCGTAGGGAGACCGTGTAGTCTAAAGATCTCCTTAAAAACACTTTTGCTACTTGGGGAGCCCAGTATTCTGTGGATATGGCGATGAAGTGGGCATATTTGGTGAGCCGATCCACAATCACATAGACACAATCCTTTCCTTGAACTTTGGGGAGACCGTGATGAAGTCCATGGAGATACTCTCCCATTTTTGGTTTGGAATTGGCAAAGGGTTGTAGGAGACTTGTTGGGTGGTTTTGCTCTATTTTGTTCCTTTGATAGGTCATACATTCTTGTACATGTCTTAGTACATCTTTATTTAGCCCCTTCCACGAATATCTCTCTCTGACTCATTTGTACGTCTTATAATACCCTTGGTGTCCCGCCAGAGGGTTGTTGTGATACTCCTTAAGAATTTTCTTCATCTTAGAGTTAAGAATGAGGAAAATCCTATTCTTATATGGGATGAGTTCTTCTACTACCTTGTACTCTCCATCTGGTGGATGTCCCTCTAGAATATTGTGGGCTTGGGGGTCCTTTGCATATTCTGCAATAATGTCATTTTTCCAATTTGCTGTTATGCGGGTTAAGGTGTTCAGATAGGGTCGTCTTGATAATGCATCAACCACTACGTTGTTTGTCCCTTTCATGTATTCGATATCAAAATTGTATGCTTGTATCCGACTTACCGACTTTTGTTGTCTGTCGTTCAAGTCCTTTTGGTTCAAGAAATGTCTCAAGTTGTTGTGGTCAGTTTTAATGTGGAACTTCCTGCAAACTAGGTATTGGCGAAACTTGGCTAAGGCATGCATTATGGCCAACATTTCTTTGTCATAGATTGAATAGTGTCTCTCTGTTTCAGTGAGTTTTTGGCCCTCGAAAGCAATGGGGTGTTTGTTTTGCATAAGAACTGTGCCAATTCCCTTTCCTGATGCATCACGTTGTAGTTCAAAGGGTAGAGTGAAGTCGGGAATGGCCAAGACAAGGCATGAACTCATGGCTTCCTTTAGTTTTTCAAAAGCTTATTGGGCTGTTTCATTCCATTCAAAGGCTCCTTTCTTGGTTAAGTTTGTGAGGGGGGCCACAATTCTTGAAAACCCTTTCATGAAGTGCCAATAGTAGCCACACAATCCTACGAAGCCTCTTAGCTGTGTAAGGGTCTTAGGTCTTGGCCATTCTTTAATTGCTGCAATCTTTTCCTCGTCTACACTTACCCCTTGGGCGTTTATCTTGTGGCCTAAGTATAGTGTTTCTTCTAGATCAAATTCACATTTTGATGCTTTGGCATATAAAGACTCTTGCTCTAGAATCTTGAGGATTTCTTCAATATGTTTGAGGTGCTCTTCCCATGTTTTGTTGTAGATGAGGATGTCATCAAAGAATATGAGGAGAAACTTCCTTAGTATTTGCGAAAAATATGATACATACATGATTGAAAGGTTGCAGGAGCATTTTGTGAGTTCGAAGGGTAGGACTAAAAATTCGAAGAGCCCATAGTGGCATCTAAAGGCAGTTTTTGGAATATCCTCCTTCCTTATTCTTATTTGGTGATACCCCGATCATAAA
The DNA here is from genome assembly GCA_007258455.2 of Sequoia sempervirens. Taxonomy (NCBI): domain Eukaryota; kingdom Viridiplantae; phylum Streptophyta; class Pinopsida; order Cupressales; family Cupressaceae; genus Sequoia; species Sequoia sempervirens. Next base: position 13,302 of record VDFB02213629.1, read on the forward strand.
TCTATCTTAGAGAAGTATTGGGCCCCATGGAGTTTGTCGATCAGTTCATCTATCCGTGGTATGGGATAGCGATTTTTTATTGTTTTTTTGTTCAAGGCCTTGTACTTTATGCACATCCTCATGGTGCCATCTTTTTTCTTGACTAAGACTACAAATGATGTGAATGGGCTAGAACTAGGTTGGATATGGCCCATCTCTAGAAGCTCTTTAATTGTCTTTTCTATCTCTTCTTTGAACTTGTCGGGGTGTCGGTATGGTGTGGTTATTACGGGCTTTGCTCCTCCTTCTAGCTCTATGGTGTGTTTGAATTCCCTTTTTGGGGGTAGCCCTGGTGGAATATCATTAAACACTTTCTTATATTGGTCCAAGATGGGGTGGATGTCTATGTGGATTGTCTTGCTTTGTGAGGAGGTTTTATCAAGGATCATGCATTGCGCTGCCCATTCACCTTGTCCATGCCTAAAGATTCTTTCCATTCTTTTACATGAGACCATTTTTGGATAACTATTGGGTAATCCCTTTAGAGTGACCTATTGTCCCTTATGTTGGAAATAGATGGCCAAATTTGGAAGGTCAAACATGAAACATCCTAGTGAGTATATCCATGGGGTGCCAAGTATTACATTTGCGTCTAAAGGTACCACATAAAAGTCCTGTTTGATGGGGTGCTTCCCTAGGGTCATATCTAATTTGGGGACTATTTTTGTACATTGTACCTTGGCTCTGGTGGTGGTGGCTGCTGCAAAACCCTTAAAGTTTATGGATTCTAGTTTCCTTTGTGCCACAAGTTTTTCATTGATAAAGTTGTGGGAGGCCCCAGTATCCACGAGGGTGATGACCCTATGTCCTTTGAGGATGCTCTTGATCTAGAACTGGCAATGTTTGGAGGCTTGGGAGATAGTGGCTAGCGTGACGGGTTCTTCCTCCTTGTATTTGGCTCTTTTGTTGGGGTTCTCCTCATCTTCCCCTTTGGGGTTTGCTTCTATTTGGTGGGCTTGGCCCTTCCTTTCGCATTTATGGCCTAGTTCCCATGGCCCCTGACATCTAAAGCACATGCCCTTCCTTTTTAGACCTCTATTGGTTTGCACATGTGACCCTGGTCCCCCCTTTTTTCATTGCAATACAAACATGCTCTTAACGAGGATTCCCTCTTATGCCTTTCTTCTTTGTATGAGTGCTTCAAGGGTGTGTTAAAGTTTTTGGGTCTATCCCTTGGTGGGTTATCTTCAAACTTCATGGCTTTTTGGATTGCTTCATCTAGATTGGCAAGTTCTAATACGCTTACTGTGCTTTTGACTAGTCCCCTCAATCCTTCCAAAAACAAGTAGGTGAGTCTTTCTTGGGAGATTTTAGGTATTGTGACAGCCAGTTTCTGAAATTTGGCGGCATAGTCTCTTATAGCCCCTTGTTGTCTTACTTGGGCGAGTTCCCTAAAGTACCACTCGAGGTGTGTTTGGTCAAATGTCTTAATGAGCTTGTGGGTAAAATCATCATAGGTGGTTATGTGTTGGATCCCTTGGGTGATGAGATTGTGGTGCCACCATTCATGGGCCATTTCGGTTAATGTAGCATGACAAATTTAATGGCATTCTCTTCTGTCATTGGAATTAGGCATAGGTACATGTCCAACTTTTGGACCCATGAGTGTGCCGTGGTTTTTCCTTCATCAAAGTTAGGGAGGGTTAGCTTGCTCACTTTATTCTTGAGGTCTTTGTTGTGTTGGTTATTTCTTTCTCTTCTTGGGGCGGTCCTTAATTTGGCATCACAATAATCTTTAAAGGGAATGGTTCTCCTAATTTCGGGGTCAAGTCTATAATAAGTTGCTGCAATCTCATCTACATTATCAGTGGGGGGTCCATTTGCCTCCCTTTCTTCCATGAGTTCTTCCCTAGGTAAGAAAGGGTGTCTTGTGGGTCTAGAGTTGGTTGCCCTTGGAGAGGTGGGGTTATTGTTCTCAGAATGATTTGAATGTGTCTCCCTTCCGTTATTGCCCATGTTTTGTATGGCTTGGAGAAGGGCTTGGTTTTGTTCCATCAATTTTCTAGTTGTCATTTCCATGAATGATCTCATTTCGTTGCTCATTTGCTCACTCATGGTGTTGTTTTGCTTAGCGTTCCTTCTTTGGTAAGTTTGCGTTAACTATTTCTCTACAGGATGGTAGGATTATTCTCTGATACCACTGTAATGTCCCTTGGCTCGGTTTGCCCTAGAATTCTTCTAATGAACTAACTTCCCAGTAGGGTTAGAGTTTATTCTTCAGATGGACAACTTGTTGGCAGAGTCTTTGGTGGGAAACCTGCACACAACATAGGAACAACGTTGCCAAACATACACACATATATAGTTAGCATTAAATCCATGGCAATATATATTCAAAAACTATTCATAATGCAATCCTATTGCGAACTAAGAAGAGTGACGTGGTGGGTTTGCCCTAGCCCTAGCCATATGCCAACCTAAGAGGTTGTATACCACAACACTCCCTGTTGGCAGCCTGTACCTGCTTTCCCCAACCATGCCCTTGCCTCAACAAACACTTGCCCTCTTGTGGAATGGCGGAGCTTATAGCTGGTCTTGGCATGTTCACCCCTCCATGGCCCATCCCGTCCATCTAGTTTGAGTGGACCATAAGTGGTATTTCCACCCCTCCATGGCTCATCACTTGTTCGGGATTGGGCGGACCATAATTGAACTACACCACTGGCTCAGGTCATTTTCCTCCAAGGGGTTTACAAATAGTTTCAAGCACACAAGCATTAATACACAAAAATAGATGCAGACACTTCGACAATTATCAATTATGTGCATATATATATATATATATCTATGAACATATTAGTATGCTAAAGGAATACACAGAGCAATATACGTAAATAATCAATGCCTATGTTTTATTACTACACAAAGCATAGAGTCAAGCGATTATAAGTAGACCAGCTATACATCCATATATATGAAATTAGATGGCTTGCTGAAACAGACTGTAATCATAAATATACATGAGGCCGATTATACAAAAACATAGATATCATAACTCTACTCTAAGAATCAGATCAATTGCACAAAAAGGGATTAACAAATGCAGTCATAGTAAGTTAATTCTTTGTAGCATATAATTCCATCTTATTAGCTAAGGCGGAGATACACCTGGTATGGCTGCAGGGATCTCAGAGTTTCTTCTTTTGCTGTTCTTCCTTAATTCTCTACAGACGTATATCTTCTTTTCTTTTTGATGCCTTTTGCTGTGGTATGGCGTTTCTTTAATACCCTTGATTTCTTTGAAGGATGCATCCCTTCAGTTAGTATATCCGTTGCAAGAGAGGCCTCTCTTTGTTAGTGTCGCTCAAGAGTAAAACCATACGTGATAAAATAATGCCGATTGCCTTTTAATAAATTGCTTGTCTAATGATATCGACTTTGTGTCTCATATAAACATTTGGTTGATCAGCCTTGACTTCTCTCGCATAAGGGAATTAAGTCGGGCTCGCGTGAGGGGACAGGACAATAGACCAAAAAATGAGTTAATCCTAGTTAATCCTTTGAATACATATGAATTTTAAGTTTCAATATTAATAAAAGTTATAAATTGTAAATTTCTTCTATGACTAGAGCTCAAAAAAGTCTATTACTGTTGTGTGGGTGTTGCAGAAATGGATGGTATAGCTACAGTAATCCTCAAAAGGTGCCTCATCTATGGTGATAGGATCAAGTTGTGTATGTGAGAAACCAGCTCCTGATGGCTCACCATCCTTGTGTTCTGATTCCTCTTATGTTCTCACATTCACTTCCCATCTAATTTCCTCCTTCTCCAAATTAGCTAACTCATTATCGATTAACAATGGATACACATAAACATCCTCAAGCTTAGGAATCCAATTTGAATATAGATCAATGTTAGCAAGGTCAAGTACTTGATGTGTACCTTTCCCTTGTACTTTCTTTTCATTCAACTGAAGGTTGTACCACATATAGACAAGGTCATTCAAGCTCTTTTGAGTCAACCTATTGTGCTTATTTGTTTGAACAGTCTAAAAACACTCCAATTACACTCACAACCAAAAGCACAATGTTGGGATAAAATGCAGATGGTAAGATTTTGAAGATTAGGCATTGTGGCACCATAATCTTGTCACCACAAAGTTGCAAAGATAACATTTGTCATTTATAACTTAGTAAGGATTTTAGTAAACTTAAAAATTAAAGTAAATAGTAAATTAAAATTAAGCATATATGTTTTTTTACTTGGCTATAGATCGGCTCTTTTACGAATGTAAAAATTTGAAGAAATAATGCTCCCTTGGCCTTCTTATAACTGTGTATGTCATCAAGTATGAGGTCTCGAAGGTTATCATCAACAACAAACCTCTCAAAACATGTGTTGAGGTCAAGAATAGGTATGCATTTGCTTTTAAAGTAGGGGAGGAAAAAACTTGGGATTCAAATAGTACACAAGAACATGAATATGTTGGTGGAATTCTTAGTTCTACCTCCGATCAACAATGTGCCATATGGGTTCGTATTAGTTTTATTTGACCCATACAAATGGTAAATTGCCTTTTTTATCTTATCCATGGCCTTGTATAGATACCCTATGGGGTTGTAATCCCCACCCTAACCAACGTTTCTAACACCTAAATATCAAAATTTTATAAATTTAGTGAAATTAAAAAAAAGAAATCAAAGTTTGAAAATTTACATTGATGATTTTTTCCACAACCTTGGCAAATCTATTATAAAAATTTGTTTGCATGACCCTTTTTGCTTCAACCTTCTTACAATAAGGACTCTCTAACCATCTTTCAATCACCAACATGTGCTTAAGGTTGGACATTATATTTTGCAAGTGAGGAAATTAGTGGCAAAACATACGACTCTTGATCACACAAGATCTTTGCCTCTCTCATAAGATTTAGGATCCATGTGTGGTTATAGATGTACTTTGTGATATTCCTTGCATCTTCAACCACATTCTTCACCCAACTTAGTTTCCCTATGTCCTCAAGGAATAAGTCAACACAGTGGACAACATAAGGGCTCCAAAACAATGTTGTGTGTCTTGTCTTTAGAAGTCTTTCAATTGCCACATATACAGCTGCAATGTTGGTCATTATTTGAATAACATTTTATACTCCTGCCTCCATCACCACCTCATCCAGCATGTTGCACAAGGTCTCTGCATTTTTATTTCATTAGAGGTATCAACTGATTTTAAAAAGTCTAGCTGCTCCCCTAAAACCACTAAAAAGTTGACAAGTGTCCTATTTGGCTATTCCTGCCATTTGTCCATCCATTAGATAAAATGGTGTAGCCTTTCTTATTTCATTTTTTTGTTCTTCTATTGGTAGGAGTGTGTTTTGGACTTCATCCTGTAATAATGGCCCACTCAACTCAAGATGATTTGGGACCTTAAACCTTTTACTTGCCACAGTCTATGCATTGACCAACTGCTTCCAATAAGGACTTGAAACAACATTAAATGGAATATTGTTGCAGTACCAAAATTTTGCACGTGCCAACTTCATTTGATGTTGCAATTCTCTCTTCCATGTAGTACCTTCCAAAGAAGGTTGCATATTCAAAAGTGTTATGAAGAACAAAAAAGCTAGAACTATGGCTAACCACACATCTTGATCCTCATATCCATGGCCCAATGGAAGAAGAGCCACCCACATCTCCTTGTGACCCTGCAAAATTAAAAATTGGATCTAGGGCTGCCATTGCCTCTGTTCTCTTTTTCTTTGCTTTCCTTTGGTCATATGTTGTAATGAGTGCTTTCACCTCCTTCTCAACCTTCAGACTAGTTATTGCATATGGCGTAGCATCTTGACAAGGGATTTGTGCAAGGTGATTTTTGAGTCAATTTATGCCTTTGATCATACTCTTAGTGTAGTGTATACATATAACTTCTCCTCGCACTAGATTTGGTGTCCTATGTTTCCAGCAAAGATCCTTTTTGTTTGCCATCATTTCTATTTTTGGAAGCCATATTCCTTTTAGAAAAATAAAAATAAAATCTAGCAGAAGGGAGACAACATAAAAAAATCAATAATACCCTAGTTAGCATCCCAAGTTTTACAAATAAATTTTATTTTTTTTTTGCATAAAAGGTTTCTTTATTCCAATCTACATTTATTTGGAAATGTGTAGAGTACTTCATTACAAATCACTAATGTTTTCACTTTTTTGATTTCATCTTTACTTTGTATTTCTACTATGAATTAGTGCCAATATTCTCCATTTCAAACAAAAAATAAATGTAATGTGTTTTTATTTTTAAAGGAGCCAAGAGACCATAATGGATAAATCCTTTCTATGTTGAAGCTTGAAAATGCTGATTCAGAGATGAATAGAATGTCGGATGTGGAAATTATATGAATTTTTAAAATTTTGTTGATATTACAAGTTTAAACAACTTGTAGGTTTGAATTTTCATAGTTATAATTTTGAAAATTCAAGCCTGTAGGTCGTTTTATTGAAAATTTGTTCAGATCGCAAATTTAAGCGACTTATAAGCTTGAATTTCCACAATTATAATTGTGAATTTTGAAGCTTGCAGGCTGTTTAAGTGAAATTGTTCATAGACTTGTAGGCTTGAATTATAACTGTGAGAACTCAACACTTTTAGTTTCAAGTTTTCAACACTCAGGCTTCACAATAGAAAGGAATTAAAGGATATTAAACTGTGAAAATTCTAGCTTGGCATAGAAAGGAATTTAGCGAACATTATGAAAAATTCTAATTGTTTGAAACTTTGAAAGTGATTATGCTGGTCATTTTAAAGTGAAACACAGACTAAATTTTATTATTTTCTACAATTTTTGGTATATAATTGTTTGAAGTTATTGTGATGATTTTTTCAAATTTTTAGTGTAACTCTAATACATGCAAAATAATAAACATTTTAAGGTTCTCATAAGGTGACTGTTGTAATTGCAATCATTCCTTTCCACAATGCCCCATGGTTTCATTAAAAAATAAAAAACTATTGATTTGGGTTGTCATGTGTGCTTTGACATTGCTTCTTGGGCTGCCACATAGATTTTAATGGCATTGACTTTTATTCAGAGCCAAATGTGGATCAGATCCTTCCCTAAAAAACAAGGTAGAGTGATAGACCCAGTAAAACATCTATAGGTTCTTTTATAGAAAGCTTAAGGAGCTAAGGACAAAAATAGAGTTAATGGTTAGCGTACGTCAGGATGCATCCATAACACAATATCTGAAAAAAGAAGATCCATGGACAAAGGAGCCATACAAAAAGCTTAAAAAGCAAGATGATTTAATTGGTCACAAAATTTCAAACTCAACACCCAACAATTGTTGCTTGGAGTTTGACATTGATTCTTTCTCAGTCCATATTTGCAGCACCTATGGTATCAATAATAAATCAGTAACATCGATGATAGGGATAATGCCACCACATTAAAAATTAGTACATATCGCCTAGATAAAATATTAAAAACCATAAATGTGAGAGGGCTCACAATGCGTGACATTGAAATCACATGCAATGTTGGTACTATAGAGAGGTTTGCACTCCAAAGTCTGTTTTTAGAGGGGCTTGCACACTTCAAGTGCCATTCAAGGAGAGCACTACCTGATCATCAAATTTTTGATTTTTATTTCTAGTCTTCAAATGTAAATGTGCACTCTTATAATGTACAAATTAAGCTTATAAAAATTTCAATTAGCATTTGCATGAAAAATGCGTTTCAGCTTGCTTGTAATTCTCCCTCTAAAATCATCTTGAGCTGAAAGTTTCTTAGCTTGCAGAGTATATTTAGTAACCATCTGTTTCAACAACAATCAAGGTGTTCAAAACAAATTTATGCTTTTACTTTGTAATTGTTCCTACATGGCTTTGCCAAATGAATAAAGTGCTATGACAAATTTGGGAGTGGCACATATGTTTTATGACTAACAAACACTTAATGCGTTTTCCATTCTTTAACCTACTTATCATCAAAACGCAGGACATCCTTCATAACCAAACTATTCATTTTAAGGAATAGCTGAGTAAAAAGCAGGTTCACTAGAAACTTGATACTAGTTAAAAACATCTCACTTGGAAGTGTTAAATTTAAAGATCAGATTGACATGCACAGAATTTAATTCAAAAATAACTCAAGACACAGCAGATACCCTGGGAAAACCCTCCTCTTGAGGGAGAAAAACCCAGCCAATAATATCTCTTATATTATTGAATCTTCAATAAGAATGATACACATACAATAGGCCAATAGAAAGGCCAGCACGCAGCACCACAATCTGATGCAAATACAGAACTGAATGATACAATTCGCCAATAGATATCTCAGCCTTCTATACAAATCTCAGATTGCTCTTGGATGAACTCGCATATGAAGAACTTCGAATTGTGAATGAAGTGGAAAAATGCTAATGAATGAATGATAAACAATGAGCAACCAAACAAATATATATACAAATGTGAGAGAATAGACGCATCCCTTCAAAGCATCAAGTCAGCCAAGATAACAATAATTACAAGTTATTTAATGAAGCGCCTCTTCATTAAATTGTATCTCTTCATTAAATACATTATTTATCGAATGAAGTGTCCCTTTAGAAAATTGCATAAAACAATTAAATAGCTGAAGGCTAACATTTAATTGTTTTCTTCAAGCGATCTAGGCTGGAAGAAATCGTACGAAGCTGCTATAAACATCAACACTCCCTCTCAGCTAGGGAGAGTACTTCCAGCTGCACAAGACATATCACCTCAACGTGATGTCTACCACATTGGCTACAACCAAATGTGAAAAGAAGAATATCACCTCATCGTGATATCATATATCGTCTCAACACGATATCAACCATAATGGCTACAACCATGCTATGGTGTGTACAAGTTCATCACTTGCGTGATGTTGTCACCTCAACATGACTTTCACCATGGCTCTCCTAGAGGGTGAAACACAAATACAAGATGTTGTCATGGAGTCACACACATGACATCCACCATGACTCTCTCAGAGGGTGCATTAACAAGGGCTTGCACCTCAAATCTCTCTCAAAGAGAAATGTATTAACAAGGGCGTGCACCTCAAATCTCTCTCAAAGATAAATGCATTAACAAGGGATTTCACCTCGAACTTCTCTCACAGAGAACTCATTAAATAGGCTCACTGATATTGAGACTCTTTATCAATTAAGGCTGTATTCTCCACCATACGAAGCTTATCTCGAAAGTACACAAACTTGATTCTGGAGAGAGGCTTGGTGAGAATGTCTGCCGTCTGCTCATCAGTGCTGATATACCTCAACTGTATAGCCTTCTGCAGTACCATATCTCTAACATAGTGGTACTTGATCTCAACATGCTTGGTTCTGTCATGAAACACGGGATTGACAAAAAGCTTCACGCAACTCTGGTTATCACAATGAATGATAGTAGGCTCCATTGATTGTCCAAACAATCCTACAAGGAGCTTACGAAGCCATACTGCTTCCCAAGCTGCCATACAAGCTGCAATATACTTTGCCTTTGCTGTACTCAATGCTACAGATGATTGCTTCCTGCTGCACCGAGATATCATAGCAGAACCCAAACTGAAGCAACAACCAGAGGTGCTCTTTTGATCTGTTTCACACCTTGCCCAATTAGAATCAGTATAACCATGTAGCTCCAAGTTTGCATTTGGAGAGTATCTCAATCCATATCCAACTGTGCCATGCAAGTATCTCAGGATATATTTAGCTGCAACAAGATGTATTTGTCTCGGTTCACACATGAATTGACTGAGTGCACTCACAGCATAATAGATATCTGGTCTAGTGTTAACTAGATACATCAAGGACCTGATTAGCTGTCTGTACATAGTAGGATCCACCAAGTCTGAACTAGTTGCAACTTCCTTCAATTTATGTAGGTTGGTCTCCATAGGTATACATGGATTTGCAATCCATCATACCAAATCTCTTAAGTATATCAATGGTGTACTTCCCTTGACTTAGAATCATCTCATCTGGTTTCTGCCAGAGTTCTAATCCAAGGAAGTAATGCATGAGCCCAAGGTACTTCATCTCAAATTCAGAAGTCAACTCCTTCTTACACTCGAGAATTAGGTGATCTTCTCTAGTTAGAATCAAATCATCAATATATAAGACTAAAATTAATGCTTCACCATTGATTACCTTGAAGTAGAGATTAGAGTCAGCATCATTCTTCAAAAAGCCCAAACTTGACAAGTACCGATCAATCCTTTCGTACCATGCACGAGGAGCCTGCTTAAGACCATACAAGGCCTTCTTCAATTTGCAAACATGAGACTCCTTCCCATGAACCTCAAATCCATTAGGTTGCTCGATATAAACTTCTTCCTCGATCACACCATTGAGAAAAGCTGTCTTCACGTCCATTTGATGAATCTTCCATCCTCTAGATGCAACAATGGCAATGATGGTTCTGACAGAAGTATAGTGAGCAATAGGAACAAATGTTTCTTCATA
>VDFB02213631.1:0-30581 GCA_007258455.2 Sequoia sempervirens
AGATGATCAAATACCTTGGCTAGATTTGTCAAGTGGTCTGATCTTTGGACTTATTTTTCTAGAATGTTGTCCACACAGTCCTCCATGATTGTGTGTAGCATATCATGAAATATGGTCATCATTGCTCTTTGATATGTCTCCTGCATTCTTTAGACCAAAGGGCATTACATTCCAACAAAATATTCCCCAAGCACAAGTAAATGTTGTTTTGTGTTGGTCATCTAGAGAGATCTTTATCTGGTTGTATCTGGAGAAACCATCCATTAAGGATAGCATCTCATGCCCTGCTGTTAGATCTACAATCATGTCAATACTTGGCAATGGAAAGTCATCATTTGGACGTACTTTGTTCAAGTCTCTGAAGTATGTGCATATCATTATGCCCCTAGTAGCTTTGGACACTGGTACTAGATTTGATATCCATTGTGGACAATCGATGGGTCTGATGAAACCCACATATAGTTGTTTCTTTAGCTCTACCTTTACCAGTAATGCTATTTGTGGATGCATTTTTCTAAGTTTTTTCTTGATAGGCTTTTCTCTAGGGATTACAGCTAGATGATGTACCACTAATGTTGGATCTAGTCTAGGCATGTCAACATAGGTCCATACAAAATTTACCTTCCGAGCGTTGATGAAAGTTGTCCTTTTCTTCTGGGTCCAGTGATGCAACATGGTAGGTTATCTTTGGGTCCTCTGTTGTGCCAACATTTATGGATTCTACTTCTTCTACTAGCAGTGTGGATCTTTCCTGATATTCTGATATGAGGAGATTGAATCTTCCATCCTTGGGTGCCTCTGAGAGGTTTTCACCTTCGAATGTATCCTTTATTTTTCTCGTTTCTAGATCTGATAGAGCCACAAGTTGGTTTTCTCTAGGGGATCATATTTTTATGTTCTTTCTTTCATTTTTGTGACTAGAAGATTCAATCTCTCCACCAAAGTATACCTCTTGTTCAAGTTCCATGATGAATCCTGCTTTGTGGTCTCTTGCTAGTATGTCTGTTCAAAGTCCCATGAACTTCGTGATTGCCTCATCATTCTAGAATTGATCTAGAACAGGTGTATGTTATTGTTGATCCCAATCTATGAGTTGTGGGTATTGGAGTGTGAGGTTATCATCTTGATCTGAAAAGCCTATGGAAGTAGATGAAAGGGTTAGTATGGTTTGGGTGTCCTTTTCCCATTGAGTGTATAGGTCATCATTGCTAGAGGAGGGAGAATACCACTTGTATTCATTAGAGTTTGTACCAGAATTGTAGTAGATGTTAGGAATGGTTTGAATATGTTGGAGAGGGAACCTATCAATGCTAAAATTATCAAATAAGTCTTCAACGAGTAAATCATTGTCTAAAAAAGTTTCTCACTTCTTCCAAGAGGTTCGTCTGATTTTTGGGATAACCACATCTTTTGGCTTATAACCTAGCCCCATATTCTTCTTCCTTTGTTCTAATATAATAGGTTTTGACCATCCTTGTTTGTGTATCTCCAAACCACCCTTTCCATTATATCCCATTTGTTTAACTAATTGATAACCTCTAGTAGTAGGGTCAATTAAAATAGGTTGCAAATTTTCTAGTTCTTCTTGGTCCTCCTTGTAGATCATAGATGAAAAATCCTCAAATATTTCTTCATCTTGCATGTCTCCCCACCTAGTGAATATAACGGGCTTGGAAATCATTTGTACTACCTTGATCTCTTTTGGAACTCCATATGCTTTGGGTGTTGGTGGAAGCATGTCGATGCAGAATGCTTGGTTGAAATAGTAATTCCCATTACCCTTGTCAAGTACCTTAATCTTGGCTTCCATTTTTAATTGGTCACTTAAGGTGTTCTTGGTTGAGGTAGATGGAAGTGTTGAAGGGTCAACATTAGAAAATGAGTGGAATGTTATGTCGTTGCTAGGCACATGTTGGATTTTATTGGATTTCTCCTCTAACTTGGCATATAAATGAAAAGTTTCAGGATCGATATATAGTGTTACCTCTTTTTCTTCATGGTGAAACTTTAGTAATTGATGAAAAGTGGAAGGGACTACTTGTAAGACATGGATCCAAGGGTGTCCCAGGAGAAGGTTGTATGGCAATTCAAGGTCCAATACTTGACAAGTGGTTTTTGTTAGGGCTGGCCTTATCTGCACTGGTAACTTGACTGTTCCTTCATAATTTCTTTCTAGGTCATCATAGGCCCTTATTGTGATACTCTTTCCTTTATCAATCACATCGTCAAAATATCCCAATTGTTTGACAAATTTTAAGGTATAGATGTTTCAACCTGCACCATTATCTATTAGTAACCATTTGACCATGGTTTTATGAACACCAACCTCTATGTAGAGGGCTTGGTTATGTAATGTTCTTTGGGGTAGATCTTTCTCAGAAAAAGATTGAATGATTGCTTTGTGTGATTTTACCAACCATAGATTTGAATTGACTAGGATTGAGGTCATTAGGGACTGCTATTTCCAATGCCTTTTCAAGTATTTCCCTATGGACAGGTGATAGTTTTAACAACTCCAATATTGAGATTAGGGCAGGTGTTTTCTTTAATTTTTCCACAATACTGTAGTCATTTGGTTACTTGTTTGTAGGTTTGGGCGGGACTCCTTGAATTGTAACTCATCCTCGATGGGTGGTTACATTACATTTGTTGTCTCCACCTCGTAGAGTCACTACATTTTCCCTATTATCATCAACTTGCAAAAGTGTTCCTAACAATGTGTCCCCATATGTGTAATTGGCGTTATGGTATTCTTGTTTCTTTCCTTTGTCATTTCCTTTGGCATGGTTTGGGATTGGGTTTGAGTATATTTGTAGGTCCTTATTCCAAGGATGATGTTTTACATCTACCTCCCCTTTGTCTACTAAATCTTGGATAAGGTGCTTGAGTCTCATGAAATTGTTTGTGGTGTGTCCTTTGATCATATGGAAGTCACACAAGTCCTTGTTATACCATGGTGTTTTGAAAATAGGTTCCTCATAGTTTGGACGATCATTAGTTTTTAGGAGGCTTTGTTGTACTATTTTGCACATGACTATTTCTAGTGACTCACCTAGTACTGTGAATTTCCTTCTTGGTTGATCATACTGCCTTTGTTTCCCTCCCTAATTTGTTTGTTGGTTTACAACCTGATTGTTCTTGGGATAGGTGTTTTGGTTATTTTGTGCATTGTTTGGAACATAGCTTGTCTGTGCTACCTGTGGTTTATTTTGAACTATGTTCTATGTCTACCATAATGTTTTAGTATCAACCACTCCATCGTTTGTGGCATTCTTGTTTTTATCCCAGACTTTAGGTTTCTCATTTGAACTAGACATACTGTCTTTTAAGTTGTTTGTTTTAAGGGAACCTCTTGCGATGAGGGATCTCTAAATATTCAATCCGTTCTCAATGGTTTCTTCAAATTTTGCTGGACATAACATTGTGAGCTGATAATTAATCTCTGGTAAGACATTGGTAAAGAATATGTCCACCAATTCCTTGTCAGGAATAGGCCATTTACATCTACTAGCCTTGTGTCTCCATTGTTGTAGGTAGGAGATAAAAGATTCTCCTTGATTCTATTTGATCGTGGACAAGCTTGTGATGGTGACATCTTGCTCAATGTTGAAGGAAAAGTGACTTATGAATTTGTTAGACAGTTCATTGAAGGTTTTGACTGCTAGTGTCAAACGGGTGAACCACTCCATAGCATGGCTTGTAAGGCTGCGTGGAAATAGTCTCATAAGATATGAGTCATTGTGTCGTACTTCCATGCATGATACAGAGAAATCCTGTATATGTTCTACCCGGTTCCCTCTTCCTTTGTATTTGTTCTCAAACCAAGGTATTTCAAAATTATTTGGAAAGGGTATTGTAGTGACATATTGATTGAATGGGAATGGGAATATCTCTTGGATAGTATAGGGATTTTTTTTTTTTATCTGGCTTGCATTCCTACTACCTATTGGGTGACAGCCTCTAGCCTCATTTCCATATCCATTTTTGGTACGTTTGTTTGCGAGTTTTGTGTATAATAGCCTTGTTGTCTCACCATGTTTGGGTCGTATATCGGGTATTGTGAAGGTATGAGACCTTGGTAACTATTTTGGGAATATAACAGGTTAGGTCCCTACTGGGTGTAAGGAGGGTTAGCTCCTTATTGCTGAGATGAAGTGTATTGAAGGTTACCATGTTGATATGTTATCGGGACACCTTGTTGGTAGGACAACTGAAGAAGGGTGCTCTATGGCACACCTTGCTATTGGGAAAGACTAAATTGAAGGTTACCCTGTTGATGCATTATCAGGACACCTTGTTGGTAGGATGGTTGAGGAAGGGTGCTCTATGGCACACCTTGCTATTGGGAAGGACTAAAATGAAGGTTACCTTGTTGATGCATTATTGGGACACCTTGTTGGTAGGATGACTGAGGAAGGGTGCTATGTGGAAAACCTTTTTGATGGGTAGGACTAAACTGAAGGTTACCCTGTTGGTGTGTTATCAAGACACCTTGTTGGTAGGACAATTGAGAAAGGGTGCTTTGTGGAACACCTTGCTGTTGGGAAAGACTAAACTGAAGGTTACCCTGTTGATGAATTATTGAGACACCTTGTTGATGGGTTGACTGAGGAAGGGTGCTTTGTGGCACACCTTGCTGTTTGGAAGGACTAAACTAAAGGTTACCCTATCGATGCATTATTGGGACACTTTGTTGATGGGTTGACTAGAAAAGGGTGCTCTATGGCCCACCTTGCGGCTAGTATTGTTGGTTCAGAAGGGGACCATGTGGTCCACCTTATTGGTGGTACTAATTGTTCATATGGGGACCTTATGTTCCACCTTGTTGAAGGTATTGAATGTTTTGGGATGGTTCAATGTTTGAGGTATTCTGAGGTATATACTATCTAGGAGGAGGATTATTTTTTGGTGGTTCATATTGTGATGGTCATCCTTGATACAATTGTGCTACTACTGCTTGTTCAACCTGAGTTGGTTTTCTGAATAAGGGTTTCTCTTTGGGTTGACCATCATTTTGTGAGAACACAGGTGGCATGTTTGGAATCTCTAGAGGTTTGGTTATCTATCTTACAACTGAGTTATCCCCTAAGGGAATAAGGTTGGAATCCTTGAGAGCTTCTATGTTGAAATCCACTAGTAATTTAGCACCACTCTGTGCTAACTTGAAGAAATAGGAGTTTGGATCCTTTCTCAATAACCTGTCCATTAGTTTAAGAACCTTCGGGTTGTTAGAATGTTTGAACAATTCATCTTCGTTTATTTATTCTTCTATGTCTACCTCCTCTATAACCACTATGTTTGGGTCTTGGTTGTTTTGTTCAATTACCTCCTTCTATTTGCAATTTAGTTTCTCTTCACTGAAGGTATTTCTATACATAGGCCTTTTCTGCGGTGTTTCAAGATCACTTGGCCTATAGCCCCAAGGGCTACTTTCATCATTTATGGCATTGTTTGGTGGAATGCTAGTGTTGGTTTTGCTTGCTTCCATTTTCCTTTTGTGTTGTGACCTTGTGGTTGTCATAAACAATTAACAAGCTTTTGTGATTTTTTTCCTAATTCCTATTCTCTGGAAAAGACATGGCCTATTGGTGCAAAGCGATAATAGAAGTGATCTAGCTGGTTTTGATGGTTGTGATATCTCCTTGAGAAGAAACCTTTGGAAGACATTTTTTGTAGGATGATTCTTTGAGAGCCTAAGTACAGATTTCCATTTAAGGATCTTTCTCTTTCCAAATCTAAGGATCTTTTTCTTTCCAAAAAGCATAAGGGATGTGTATTTATTTCCATGTAGGTGGTGGTAATATAGGTCTTCCGGCTGCCAGGTCTGCCTTTTCTTCTTCTTTGTCTAAGATGATGGATGCGGTGAGAAATTGGTAGGGTGTTTCATTTTTCTCAAATATAAAGGTTCTCAAACTGCTTATGATGTCAGTTTGGGCACCTTCAATATGTGTGTTACCTGGTTGAAATATTGGTGCTACAAGCCCTTGTTGTTGAACGAGAGTTGTAGGTTGCCAAATGGTCATAAGGTATGATGGTGTTGTGAGGTGGTTTATGGTGTTAATACCCTATCATAAGATTACTCAATACCTATTGCAATGTAGGAGGTAGTAATATGGGTCTTCTAATTGCTATGTTTCCTTTTTCTTCCTCTTCGTTTAAGATGATTGATACAGTGAGAAATTGGCAAGGTGTTTCATTTTTATCAAATGTAAAGGTTCTCAAACTGCTTATGATGTCAGTTTGGGCACCTTCAATGTGTGTGAAACTCGGTTGAATAATAGGTTCTACAAGGTCTGGTTGTTGAATTGGAGTTGTGGGTCACCAGATGGTCATAAGGTGTGATGGTTTTGTGGGGTGGTTTGCTATGAAACTCAAAAACCCTAAGGCTTGAGTGTTGTTTTGGAATGTGGCTACTTTTTGGAAACCAAAATGCTAAAGAACTAGGGTCGATATTCCACTTCCTGGTCTACATGATATGCTGTGGGAAAGATACTTGAACTATTTGTGAGTTCCAAGTAACTGGTGATATCATATAATTTTTGAGTGGAGGAATGATCCTAATGTTTTGTTGGATTTTGATTTCAAATAAGTAGTATGGGAATAATGGGTGAGAGGCTTTGTGACAAATCTGATTTTCCAAGTGTCTTGTTCAATCAATGACTTTATAAACAACTTCAGTTTGTTTTTCCCCTAAGTGTTTAGCAAAAATATTGTGAGTTGGAATGGCAGTTTGTAACCTCTGTGTGTTTGTTTCCTCTATGTTCTTGAGTATGGAAAATTATATAATAGCACTGGACTGACTCAAAAGCATGGGATTTATGTGACCTGAATGTCTATAGCTCAAGTTGTGAAATCACAACACCCAAGCCATAGTTACCAAAGTGTTTATTTTGATCAATGCAACCTAAAAATAAAAGCCGAAATGTTCAAAAAACTTTTAAGGATAAATCCTTTCAAGGAGTGCAAATGTAGGGCTTCTTTCACAAGTATACACTAATTCAAAGGGTTTGTGGTTTGACCATTTTGTTCAATGTTTGTTTTGATGTGTTATTTTTCTTTTAAATCAAACACAAAATTTTATGTCACAATTGTTTTTGAATGTAATTGGGAAAGTTTGACATTAACAATAAATTACAACCCTAGTGGAGAGAAACCATCCTCTTAGGTGGGCTTGCCTCATTCTTCGAAGAGACAATTTTACATGCGACTTATGACACAAGCCTATAGTCAGACATGGAAAGTAACTTCTCAAAAGTAAATTCTAATGCACCAATTTCAAAGAATGTTTTGGATAATAAGGTAGCTTCTAAAAAAATTGGCTTTTAGTCATGTTCTGGGGATATTATTTTCAGGCACCTACACATGCGGTGTTTTGTTCAATTAAGAACCTTCCAGCCCTTTTGGGTTTTTACGCATCACAAGGATACTGAGGAAGAATACGTCGATATAGGACATCCACACCAGGTGAGTGATGAACTTTCCTCACACTCACAAAAGATTTATATAGTGGTCTAGAATGAAAGTACCGCTTGGGTCGCCTATGAGTTCTCTAGTGCAAGACGTGTCTCAATATGTAGGCCCTCTAAGAAGGTATGCTACAAAGCTCAAAATTTTCTCGCTCACCCAAGATCACCAAAAGGTGTGAGGGGAGAAGAGAAACATTTAGCTTTTCCAATCAATGAATACACAACATACAATTCATAGAAAATTGATTCATTTTAAACACCTTGAGCAGTGTTATCCCCAAGAATATGTGAATAACATAAACAAAATGTTCTTTGTATTTTTGCACCAATTGAAGTGTTCAGGACATCAAGTAGTTAGGATAGCAATGGTGTGAAAACAACAAAAACATTTTGTTCATTTTAATCCCCAAAATTGAAGTGTTTCTAAGAAAATTAGGCCTGGTCTTAACTGGTCAACAAATGTAAATCTTGCGTGTGTCAACAAAATGAAAAAAGTTTGCACTTTTTTTATGCACCAAATGCAAAGGTTCCTAATTATGAAAACATGAAATGAGTTAATTTTTAGAGCCCAAAATTGAAGTGTTTTATGTTCTTTTTATTAGCACCAAAAGAGAGTTCCTACTTTAGAAAGCTTCAAAATGGTTTATTTTAACAACACCAAATCAAGTGTGAGAGTTATTGTTGTTCATTTTAATGCACCAAAAGGAAGTTACTAATTTAGAAAAACTTCAAATTTGTTCATTTTAAATAGCACCAAAATCAAAATGTGAGAGTTGTTCATTTAATGCACCAAGAGGAAACTCCTAACTTAGAAAACTTAAGAATGGTTCATTTTAGCAACACCAAATCAAATGTGAGAGTTGTTCATTTTAATGCACCAACAAAAATTTCCTACTTTAGAAAAACTTCAAAATTTTTCATTTTAGATAGCACCAAAATCAAAATGTGAGAGTTGTTGTTTGTTCATTTTAGAGCACCAAAAGGAAATTCCTAACTTAGAAAACTTAAGAATGGTTCATTTTAGCAACATCAAATAAAATATGAGAGTTTTTGTTCATTTTAATGCACCAAAGAAAGTTCCTAAGTTAATAAACAAAAATATTTGTGGCTCCAAAGATCTTGGACCGATTGTCTTCTCTTCACAAAACAAGTTAGTATGTTCAAAATCCTACATAAAAATCCATTAATTCCTACAAAACAAGAAAAATGTTAGCAAAGAGGGTCATTACAATAGTGCAAGATCCATGCACTTGTCTTCTAAAGAAAATGCTTAGAAAAAAGTCAAAAGCTTAGAAGAAATTTTGCAAATGCTCATAAATTTGGAAAAAGCTCAGATTTTCTGTGCAGGTGCAAACCCAGAAACTTCAAAAGAATGTTTTTTGGAGCAAAAGCGTTGATATTAGTGCAAAGGTGAGCTTCCCATGGAAAAGGCGAGCTTCTTTTGGAAAAATCTCATAATTATTGACAGTCAAAAGCGAGCTTTTGTTGGGCAATCCATGAAACATCTCTAGAAGGCTCCTAGAATCCTGTGACTTCAAATTTGCTCATAAAAACATTAGTAAGGAGGACCTAGGTCCCATCAGGCATGCCAGAATGTGTGAGGGGGAAGGAATCCATCAGGAAAATGTGAAGGCAATGATCAAAAGTAAGATTGAAATAAGAAACTATCTAATCCAAAACACTTAATCTATTCTATTCCATCACTCATGAGATGTACAAATCTAAGCTATTTGAATGAAATGAGATCCTAAGATATTCAAAATGAATTCAAACAAACAAAATAATAGTTTACCATCCCATTTTTGAGTGTATTTGCATGATGTTGGGTTGTTCGTATCACTGCAAAGCCTCCATTGCTTGGTGCAAAAGCTAGATGAACGATGCTTGTGTTTGAAGAAATGAGGAAGCTCTATCAATGGTGATCTTGACAACACTTCATTGCATAAGGTAAGTTGAAATTCTGATCCATATTTGTGAGGAGAGAGGTTTGTTATATATGAAAAGGTATTTTGAATCGACGATTAGGAGCGCATTGGAGAATATCTAGATCAATGGTCAACATGTGTTGAGAGGATTTAGACATGAGAAGATTGTGCAAAGTTGATTGAACAATTAGGGTGATTGAAGAATAGATTGGCTAGTTAGGGTTTTAGATTGATTGGTTAGCAATTGATTGATTAGTTAGGGTTTAATTAGAAATTAGATGGTTGAGTTAGAAAAAATAGATTTCTTAGTTAGCAATCCATGATTTTCTCAATCAGAAAGTGTGTTAGGAATATTAATTATTATTTTTAATTAATTAATTCCTTTTTATGTTTGATTTTTTTATTTTTTATTAGACTGTAGGAATTTGATAGCATGACCCCCTATAAAATGTAGTGCACCTGGTAAAAATTTTAACGTGATTGGCGACACTGGCGCGAGACGCCCTCTGGTACCATAGGGGTGGGGGAGACTAGACCTCGTGACCAACCTCCTGCAACAGGAAAGATTTAGCCAACCGAGCTAGGGTCCCAACCCCTTTTTGTGTTTGATTTGATTTTTGATAATTTGAATAGTTTGATTTGATTATTCAAATTTTGGAGGGAAAGTGTGATAATTAAATTATTATGATTTAATAATTCAATTAATTTTGAGGAATAAGGTGAATTAGTGATGTAATCAAATAATTGACGCTGTTTGACTAATCGGGATGAAGTAAGATTAGGTTAGGACTTTATTAAATAAATGTAATTTATTTAATTGGTCAAAATGATGAAACATGAATTAATCAAATAACGTTGTATTATTCGATCAATAGTAGAATTAGGGTTTATTAAATAAACAATATTTATTTAATTTGTCAAGAATGATGAAAAAGTGAATTAATTAAATAATGTTGTATTGTCCAATTAATAGAGGAAATTAAGGTTTTGGATGTCGTTTGATGTCGTTCGATACCGTTTGATGAATTGTGAGATGTCGTGGGATGATTTTGAGATGTTCTGAGTTGATTCAAAGTTGTTTCGAGACGTTATGAGTTGATTTAGAGTTGTTCCATGACATTCCGAGTTGATTCAAAGTTGTTCCAAATTGATTCAGAGTCATTTTGAGTTGATTTAGAGTTGTTCTGAATTGATTCAGATTCATTCTGAGACATTCTGAGTTGATTCAGAGTTGTTCCAAATTGATTCAGGGTCATTTTGAGACGTGATAGGTGTTAAGTCAAT
Organism: Sequoia sempervirens; assembly: GCA_007258455.2. Classification (NCBI taxonomy): domain Eukaryota; kingdom Viridiplantae; phylum Streptophyta; class Pinopsida; order Cupressales; family Cupressaceae; genus Sequoia; species Sequoia sempervirens. The sequence continues at coordinate 10,676 of VDFB02213631.1, forward strand.
TTTACATGTCTACACCTAGTTTTTATATAGTTGATGTTTTGTACGCATTTCTATTTCATATTTTGTACATTTTGTTTCCACTTGGAAAAGTTGGCATCCCATTTTGGAGTGGTTTGTATTTTTTGTTTAGTAGATTTTTTTTCCTTACATGAGGATGTAGGCATCTCACTTTGGTTTTGTCTCATTTGGACACGTTGAATCTTGAAATGTGTGTAAGAGCATCTTGATTAGTCTTCATGGATGTTACATATAACATATTTTAAAGATGCTAAAGATAATGTAAGAGGGAAGTTACATTGAAATCTTGACCAACCCTATGACATTGTTTGACACTTTCCATGAATAATCTAATGCACGAAAGAATAAGGAAAAATTGGATGCCCAAGTTTGGGTAGTCAAATATTCTATGTTATGACACTATGACAACATCTAAAGAATATTATATTAATATCAAAGGGAATCTTAAACCAAGGGAGGTGTTGGGATCTAGGTCCAACAAATTTGGAAACCTTACCTCTCTTGGCCTTGTAAATGGCTTCCAAAACCAACTGATGGTTTCATCTTTTCATTCTTCTAGAAATTGGAGATTGGAATAGGAAGTTGGAAAAGTTGTTTATAGGTTGAGTAGTCAAAAAGTTCTAGAGGAATTTAGAGGGAGAATTTGTATTGGTGTAGCTCTTGTTGAGGATTAATACAAACTTCAAGGATCTCTTTGGATGTGAAGTTTTCCCCCACAAGGGTTTCTCCACATATATCTTGTGTTATAGTTTACATCTATTTTATAGTTATTTTCATTTTCACCAATGATTCATCACTATTTAAGTATTTGGATGCTTTAAATTTGCAACATACTTTCACTTGTTAATTATATCATATTTCTAATTTTTTATTAGAGCTAAGATTGGCTTGATTTGAGAGAGGGACACCTTTATTTGAGTGTGACCATTTTCTTGCAATTTTAGGTGTAGGATGATAAGAGGTCATGGTTAGTGTTGAGAAGTTGTTGAGATGATTTAGCATTGTTGTCATTGATGTCAAAACCTGGATTCTAAAGGTTGTGCTCTGAATGATATACATAAATGATGTCTCATATATTGTACTATGATGTTACGTAGTATGGATGTTATCTTTGATCTAAATATGGTAGTAATTATTTTGGGACATTCATGGAAGTCAGTCAATGCAGAATAATGAAGACTACTCTTTTTATGTTGGATGTTGTGCTCAAATCTTACTCTGGGCAACCTTGCTATCTAGACATTCATGTAACATGTTACAAGTTTTGGTATGTCTCTTCGATTAATACTGAAATTGATGATAATCAAGATTTGGTCTTGGTTGTGGGATTCCTGTCAGCTCCATAATATATTTCATGTAATTCAAAGTTTGCTATCTTCTAATAATTATGTTATGTAATGAATCTATCTTATGTATGATCTATTTATGGGCCCCTTGGTAACGTGATAAGAAGATATTTTGTGTGACCTATCTTTTGGGTCTGGTGCTAGCATGCAAGGCCTTATTGAATATCTCAAGGTTGTTCTTCATGCCGACATGTTTTGTGGTGATCTAATTCAAATTGTATTTGGCTGACTTGGAAGACTATGAAGACATTGTGTCTAGCCGACCTAGGAGATTATGATGACACATAATGGTATAAGTAAAGGTTGTCTTTCTTCGATGAGATGAAAAGAGTGGAGTATGATGTGTGCGAGCAGATAAGAGGGTGTGAAGGATGAAGTAAATCTATTTTGCATAGTTTGTGCGAAGAAGTTGTGCAAAAGTTTCTTGATCAGATCTATTGTAGACATATATTGTGCTCTTAATCGGAACTAAATTCATGCATAGATAGATGCAATTTCATTAGTTCACTTTTTTCAGTGAGACTATTTTGTAATCAGTTGTATTAATTGGGTAGTGAGCCCACCGGTAGTGGGCCTTACCTACAGTGAGCATTTTTCCAGTGATCCTTTTGTAAAAATCACCTTAACTGGTGACACCTTAATCAGTGTTTTATAATTGAGAATTAGCATTCTTCATGGTTTTTCCATTCTTGGGTTTCCACATAAATTCTGGTGTTCATTGCGCATGGTGTTGTTATGTGCTTTCATGTTCATTTTTTTTAGATGATTATCTAATTGATTTAAGTTTTCTTTGGACTAATTAAAGATAAGAAGTTTTTTTTTAGGATAACTGATTCACCCCCTCTCAGTTATCCAGACTGTTCAATAGTTAGTTCATCTTGGTTGGGGATAGAAAAGTTAAATAACACAAGCTTTAAGCTTTGGAAGCTAAATATGGAGGATCTATTGGAGGAAAGAGATCAATTAATTTCTATGAAGAGTGAAACCAAATGAGATATTTACTTGATTTGTTTGTGTTTATCTAAAAAAAATTAAAATATTTTGAATATAGTGCATATAAATTATGGAAAATAATAGAAATATTTACCAAACTAAGAGTCTAATAAACAAGTTATTTTTTAAAATAAAGTTCTATTCTCTTAAGATGAAGGATGGGGACTTGGTTGCAAAATAATTAAATGCTCTTAATGTAATCTTGAGTTAGTTATGCTCAGATTATTTGAATACAAATGAGAGTAAATGCATTTATTGTTATGTTCATTGCCTAAATCTTGTTATAATTTAATCCTTGAAATTAGTGGTTCTTTTATAGATGATCCAAAGTTGGATTCCCTCATAGTCACTCTTCTCTTAGAGGAAACAATGAAAAATATTTAAAGGGGTCTAACAATACATTCCATGTGTAAGGTAGCTCTAAGGAGAGAGGTAAGGACAAGAATAAAAGTGATAAGGACAAGTCTAAGGACCATTCTAAGTCCAAGAGATGGTCTAAAAACCTAGTAAGAGTAGATTGAGCTGCTATAACTATTGTAAATGGGAGAATCTCAAAAAGGAATATAAGAATAAGAAGAAAATTAATGATGATTCCTCTATGGATAAATCCTTTGATGATTTTATTATTTTTGCTAATTTTACCTTTGATGATGCTTGGCTAATAGATTTAGGTGCATCCTACCACATGAATCCTAAAAAGGTGTGGTTTTTAACACATTCAACTTATGATGGGAAATTTTCCTTGTAGACAACACAGAATATTGTGGGCCAAGGGGATGTACAATTGATTTTTAGTGATAGGAGCTTTTAAAACCTCAAAAAGAAGTAGTGCATATCCCTAATAGCTAGGATTTTTTTTTGGTATTAAAAATGAATGACATGTTATTTTTTAGAAGAGTGTTTACAAGTTAAACAAAGGGAATTTGGTGTTATTTATGGGTACTAGGTGTTGCACCCTATTTAGGATTGATGCATTTAAATTTTATAACACCATCAATGTAACTAATAACATTGTATCTTGTAAGCAATGGAACCATAGGATGGGTCACATAGGTGAGAAGGGTCTCAAAAACCTCATAAATGAGATGGTTGATGATTTATTTGGTTACTCTACTAATTTTGATTTATGTGAATACTATGTATGGAAAACAACATAGAGTATTATTCAAATTTGAAAGTACTAGGGATAAATTTTTTTTGGAGGTTATACATAGTAATGTGATTGGTTATGTGTATGTTGTGTTGATCAAAAAGTCTTGCTACATTTTTTCCTTTGTTGATGATTATTGTAGATATTCATAGGTTTAATTTTTGAAGGAAACATATGTTGTATTATCTACATTTAAAGATTTTATAACACTTGTTGAGAAATTCATAGATAGAAAATTAAAGATTTTAAGAACAAATTATGGTGGTGAAGTTTTCTCTAGGGAATTTGATCAATACTTTTTGCATGCATGAATTGTTAAATAAAATAATAATATATAAAAAAAATGAAGTGGTAGAGAGAATGAATAAGAATTTAAGGAGTAAATCTAGAATCATGTTGACTAGTGCTAAGGCCTTGAACAACATTTTTGGGCTGAAAAAATTCACATTGTTTGTTACCTGGTTAACATAAACATTCTTTTGCTCTTGATAAAACTCCCTATGAGGTATGCATCAAGGATTTTTTTAGTGGTGAATGTTCATTAATTGGTGAATAGTTTATATTAGCCAATTTAAAATTGGCGAATACATTGCAACCAACAAGGTGGCCAAATCGCCTAGATTTTATGAATTATTGGTCCAATGAATTTCAATTCGCCATAAATTTGTTTTATGAGGCTTATGTAATTAATATTTTTTCCATAACAAACTATGTGTTTCCAATGTTCTGATTAATATTTTCACCTGGAATCTCGGAAGCATGTATTAAATCATCCACATATTCACCAATAGTATTAAAATGACATTGTGTATTAGGAAATGTTTTTCCAACAACATTAAATGTTCATTGCGTGCGAGAACCCATTTTGTCGATAAAATTTAAAAATAATTACGTATGAGGACTCATTTTTCCAATAACATTATAAAATAATCACATTTGAGGACACATTTTGCCAATTACATTAAAAAATAATTGCGTATAAGGACCCATTTCACCAATATTATGATAACTTCATGCTAATCGTAGGCCCATGATCACCTTGAAAATTACAATGTATGTGTTTTTTTGAGGTTTGATTAACCCAATATTTAAATGTATTGTTATATAATCATGCGAGATTCACCAAATTTTTACTATACTATTTAAAAATCTTGTAGAATTCACCAAATATGGATTGATATAATTACAATTGAAACTTTGATTTACTTTTACACATTTTGTTCAGTTCTAAACTTGTGAGCTCTTGATTCAGATTCAAGATCATAGGAAAGTTACAAACTTAAAACTACAAACATTGTTGCATTAGCAAATAGCGAGATAGTGAAAACCTAAAGGTAAGTGATCATTTCTTCATAGTGTTATAAGATTATTTATCTCTTTGTCATTCTTGCTTCAATATTAAAGATGATTTTGAGTAGGGAATGAAATACATCCAAGACCCAAGGATCTATATTTTATGATTCCTTCTTAAACAAGAAGAAATTTTTTGGTAGCTTTTATTTTGTGAGAGATGTCAAGTAGGACCAAGAGTAAGACTCCTCAGGGTGGTGAAGGGAGACCATCAAAACACCCAAAACATAGAGTTACTATAAAGTCTTAATTTGACAATGTTTTTGGTCCATCAAAACAAGATGGAACTACATAATCAACACTTGCACCAAATATTAACGAAGAAGGGAATACCTCAGAGGAAGATCAAAATGAGTTAATTGAGTCAGATGAGGGTGACAATGCCACATAAGATGTTCCAGGGGATACCCAGGGTAGCCAAAATGAGTTAATTGACCTAGATGATAATATCGGTGTCATAAATTACATTGTTGTAAGGAAGAGGAAAAAAAACCAAATAGAAAACAAGGAGTGAGTGGGTTATGACAAAGAATTTTTAGATTGATTGGGTGTCAAAGCACCCATTCATTAAACCAATGGAGAATGCAAACAAAGATGAACCTCCAACATAATGCAAGTGTAAGCTTTATAGTTCGAAATATAAAATGGATAAGAAGTTGCAGCTAAAACTTGACACTATTGAAAAACATATTGATAAATTTTATGAAAAATAAATCATAGACGAAAAGGAAAAATTAATATTAAGATGGAAATGAAAGGAAGAATTTCTTCATGTTAAGCATACCCTAGAATATGACTAGCATATGAAAAGAAAGGTGAAGCTTGTTGAATCTGAAGGTTCATTTGAAGCTCAATTTGAAAATATAATGGCAGGAGCACAATTGGCAAAAACTGTTTAGTTGAGTGTTGCTTTTCATATTTTGTCTAGAGGGCATCCTATGATAGACTACCCAAAATATAATAATTTTTTATCTTTTTTGGGAATACCTAACTTTCCAAGCACACATTAGTCCATAAAATGTGGATGGACATGGGCGATTTTCCTTGTTGAGGTGGAAAAATAAGATTTACAAGAAAAAATAAAGGAGTCAACCTTCATTGCATTAATTTTAGATGAAGTTACTATGGTAGATAATACTTCTTGGGTATGTATGTATGTGTCTACTATACACAAACATGTCCACCAACCTCATCTACTTTTTATTCATAAAATGAAGGAGATTTCAACATCACAAAATCTATTTGAACTAGTTAAAATCTTTGAATGAAATTGGAGGTAATGATGACTTCACATTGCCAAAAAATTGGTGTGTGAAAGAGATGATGGAGCTTCAATAATGCAAGGTCATAAGAACAATATTTGTGTAAAGTTACAAACTACTTATTCACCATACATGACTTCCATTCATTGTATGGACCACATTAATGAATTTACCATTTGAATTTGTAAGCAAGTTTCCTTCAGTATCAAAAGTTGAAAATCTAGTCTGCGAGCTCTACTCATACTCCTATCAAAGTCCCAAAAAATTTGCGGAATTACAAAAAAAATCTAAGGGAATAAGAAAAGGAAAAAAAAAATCTTAAGGATGTTGATGTCAAATGGATCTCCTTGCATGGACCAGTGCAATGAGTTTTGATTGGAGTAATGTACGAACATCACCACACTGTAGACAAATCTCTTGACCTCTTACACAGGTTAAGCGATGTAGAGACACTCTTAACTTTATCTAGTCTTCACCCCATGCTGGATGAAATGAACAATCTTGTGTAAAAAACCCAAGAAAGAACTATGCATATTAATGAATATAGTAAACTACGTAGAATGACATGCATGACCCTCAATAATCTATACCAATCAGATTGTCCATTTGGAAGTCCAAAATTTATAAGCTAGTAGTTAATTAAAGATTTGAACAATCCAAGTATTTTTTTACAATTTAATGCAAGCAAAGAGTTATGTGTCTTTATACATGGATTTTAGATACTAATGCACTATTGTATGAGAGTCAGCACTCTACTAGAGAAATACTTGTTACAAAGGCAACTTTTAACAATATTGTTAAATATGTAAGTACTACTTTAAAATATATTGCAATATCTCTTTCCTCAGATATTATAGAATGATTCCCTCAAGATGAAATACTTGAAGCCATGTTTTTTTTGTATCCTCAATTTTGGGTCCCACACCACCGTCAACTAGACTATTTTCATATGAAATTAATTACCTTGGCCAAACATTTTTCAAAAAGTTCAAAATACAATGGATAAAAAATAGAAGGAATTATAAATGCAACTAAACTTAGAGATCAATCTGGTCATTTTGTAACAACTATTATTGAACATGTTGACTTCTTGGGGAATCCCATGCAAGTGGGATCAATAACAAGGTTTTGGAAAACCTTAGGTCAGAGTGAAATATTGTGTGATTCATTATCAAATTATTTCAAACTTGTTGATTTATGTCAAACAATGATATTGGGGTTAGTGGATGATGAGAGAGTTTTCAGTGCATTGGGATTTTTTAAATCAAAGATAAGAAGCAAACTAGATAAGAATTTGAAAATTTTCTTGAGGATGTATACAACTAGGTACAATATCCAAAGTTTTCCTTTCGAAAGGGCACTCACAATCTAGAAGTCCATATGTGAAAGAAGAGGGTTGTGCAACACTTCAAATGTTAGTGATAATGACACAAATGATAGTGATACAAATGTTGAACTTGAGATGTAGTTAGGTGGATGTATGCAGGGCGAAGAAAATGAAGACCAGACTCAGAGTCAAGACAACTCTCAATCTCATCATTACAGTGAGGATTAGGAGGTGAATTAGAAAATACAATGGATTTAGTGTTTACTAGGTATTTATATGCATTTCATGAATCATATTCCTAACTTTCATTGATGATATTTTATATTGTATTCCATGAATCAAATTTAATAAATTAGCTTACTACTATTTTCCATTGTTCCAATGTATAAAATAAATTTTAAACATTGTTTTCAAATTGGTTAATTAGTTACTAAACACAATTTTCAATTTCCATTTATTAATTAGCATATTATTAATAATTTGATACTTTTATTGTGTCATACTGATAATTTTTACATGCACTCAATGATTCAACTAAATGCTTAATAACAACAATAGCATATACAACATTAGCAATCATTTAATGTGTATCTAGTAGTAGAAACCATAGTTTTATTTAATTGAGCAATTAAATAAAACATATAATTTGAACACATTAATGAATTTTAGTTTTGTATTAATTTTTAAATGAAGGAATACATAGAGGCAATGCAAAATCTTGCTCAAAAACAACTTTGTATAGAGCTGAGTTGGAAACTCATATTATCAAATCATTCATAATTTAAATTGAAACTTGAATTGAATGTTTCAATCAAAATTGCATTCAAGATTATCAATGGTTTGATGGAATCCAAATAGTTCGCCTCATCTAGGTTATGAGGACTAATCCAAATAAATTTTCCTTGTATCCTCCATCTTCTTTCTGAAAGAATCATTTCTAATGAATCACTCTTTTGTGTCAAAAGCCAATGGCAAACCAAGCTCTTTCAAGTTCTCTACCTTTTTATCTAGCTTCTTCATCTTATTTGTAGCCTGATCTAGAAATTCCTCTATTTCACATTGTCTCAAACACTTTTTAATGATAGATGATGTCTTTATTGAGGCATCAATCTGGTCGTGAATCCTTTGAATTTCAATTCATTGTCATTGGCTTTAGATTGTTTGTAAAATTTGATTTGCATTTTTCTCTCTTGAAATCACATTTTTGTTGTCAACTATGTATTTTTTGAGCTTCCTATTATATACTATCAAAGAATCAATTAATTAAAACAATTCACATAAATGATCAATCCTCTCTATTATTTCCTCTCATATCTTTTGTTTCATATCCCTCATTGTTTCTCTACAAAATGCATCTAACAAGACTTTATTTCATTTTGTGCCTCCCTAGCTGTATTGCCAATCTTTCATTGGTTTTTCTCTCTTCCTCCAATTTTTGTTCCCAATGTTTTGTATTTTGTTTCTATTCTTCCATATTGAATTTTAATTTATTTGTTGAGTCATTGGATTTTGCCAAGTTTTGTTTTATTTTTTTGAAGTGGCTTTTTCATCATCATATTTGTAGTACCCCTCCATTTATGCTTATGCTTTCTGCTGTTATGTTTTCACACTGTTAGACTATGATACTTTGTTTGGATATTTTGATCGCTGGTTTTGAGCGATAGTGGATTTATTCTGTGACATGATGATACTTTGTATGGTGATTACTGATTTTAGACATGCTTTGAGATAGTGTAGATGTTTATTTTCAGATGATTATTTCCATGTATATGTTATGATGGACTAACTGCTATTTAATTCGTTAGTCTGATGTGATGTGTATTGGTGTGGAGAACGGAATCTCATCCCTCGCTTGCGAGTGCCCTATGACGTCCGTGATTTTCTCCGCACGGTGTGCCTGTACAATGCTTTATTTATATATATATGCATGTTATTGCTTGGTTGCAGGATTGCAGGTACATGACACCAACTCCACTTGGTTACTCAGGTCTGAGTGTGTCAAGACTCAACGGATACGTTGATTGGGAGATAGTAGTTAGGTTCATCCTAGTCTAGCTTTATCCCTGTCATAGTACATCGTCTGTTTTAGTTCAGAGTCATAGGATTGTCTTGTACTTTTCTGTTTGGATAAATTGTTTGAAAGGTAAATTTGGTTAATTTTAATGTTAGTTTATTGTGCTTTAATTTATTATTATTTAAATTAATTTTTAAATGTTAAAGAAATAAAGTTTTTATTATTTAATTAATTAATTAATTAATTTGTTTAGTTAAGTAATTTGATCGTAAAGGTTGAATTTATTTAATTAAATAAATAAATAAATTAAATTAATATTGTTAAATTGTTTTAAATGGGAATAGATTTTATTTGAGATTAAATGTTTTATGGAGATGGAATTTTAATTAATAAATTAAATTAATTAATTAAATAAATGCATGCAATTTGAAATTGAAAGTTATCGAGAAGTGGTTGAGGATATTTTGTTTTCCTCGACATGTGTGCAAGTTTCATTTATTGATTATGGTTGAGGAATTTGTTTACGGAGGATAATTTGGATCTGGGAATGCACAGAGGATACACAATTTTTCTTCACGGGAAAATATTTTGTGCTTTGTAAAATTTTCTGTATATGCTTTTGGAATTTTGTTGCAAATTTGTGGAAAATCTTTGGTTGCAATTTGGGGAATTGGTTCTCGGGGAAAGATTTTGGAAGCTACGAACGAGAGGAACCTTGAGGAGCTCTCTTCACCCGGTAAAGCAAGAGAAACAAAGTATTTTCTAAGTAAATTTCATTTTCTTGGTTTTGAAAGGGGAATGCTTTGAAAATAATTAGTTTAATTTAAATCCTTGTATTTTCATACGAAATTGTTCTCTGTATTTTGTTTTGTGAAGAATTGATGGTTTTAGAAAAAACCTCTGTAGTATACTTTCTGAAGAATGTATTTGAATTTTTATAAAGGAAATTTTATTTGTTATAAGGGAAATTGAAAACCTCTGGGGTATATTGGATTTGAATAAAAATACTGTGCTTGAATTCTGTGAAAATCCTGAAGAAATTTGATTATTTTTCCAATTTCCCCAGTAGAAGTTTATTATTTTCTTCTATGTTAAAACAAAACCCTGTTGATATTATATATATATTTGTATGAAATCATTCTCATATATAAATTGAATTGTGAAGCCTTTGTTTTGAAAATCTATGTTAAATACTATATTGGAGAATTTGAGAATTTATTCTTTTAAAAAAAATGTGAAATCGTCGTAGGCAAAATTCGTCATAGTATTTATTTTTAAAAGAAAAAATTAAATTTTACGTTTTCCGTGTTCGCCGTACGGCGACTGTTAAAAGAATTTTAAATAAAAAAAAGTGAAGGGGGAGGGCCGAAACCCTCCCCACCCTGTTGCTTTGAGGGCTCAACCTCCATGGCTGCGCACAGCAGCCACCACAGCTGCTGGGCGCAGCCCTGGTAAGGGCCGCATCCTCCCACAGGGAGGCCGCGGCCGAGCTGCGACCTTTTAAAGTTTTGTTACCTTTTTAAAAATTTCAATGCAAATTCTTTTTAAAGTTATATATATTAAAAAATTCGAATTTCATTTATATATATAATATATTTGTATATATATATATATATATGAATATGAGCCTATATATATATATTTATTTGAGAAAATGAATATATTAATTATATTAATTTATTTTAAAGATTTTAGAAACATATAAATTGGTTTTATAAGTAGGATATATAAAAGTAGATTATTAAATGTGTAAATATAGACATTTAATAATTAATCCATTACTACAAAGTTATTGGTATTTTAATTAATCTGATGTTTTGTTTTTTTAAAAGTTTATATGGATTTTATTTTAGTGAAAGATTATGAAATTGGGCAAATTGTGGATTTGTTGTACAAAATGAATAGAAGTTAAAATTTACCTTAGAAGATTAATTTTATACTTCGAATTATTGTCTGATTGGATTTAGTAAATCCGAATGGTAGACATTTATTTTGCTCTATTGCGAGTTCTTATTTGGAAAATTGGGAATTGTAATAAATGTTCAAGTCTTCCAGACCAATTTGTTAAATGGGGATTGTGATTATATAAGTAGAGTTCTTGTGTTAACTAAGGATGTGTACATGGCTTTGCATGGAGGTTTGACACCTGTTTTATGAATAATGATTTGATGTTCGTTGTAACACGTTTGGTCTTTTATATTGATTTTGGTTATATGTACACCTTGTAAACCTTAGTCAGAGAACTTAGATTCCTTTGTTATGTTTAGGGGAGTGGCTTTTTGTAAGGGCCGACACACAAAGTGGTGTTAGGGTAACTTACAAAGAGTTAGTAAGTTAGTGATAACTAAAGAACATAGTAGTTAGATTTAAAAATCCTTAACAAGATGTTTATGCCTCACTTAATGACTCTTGAGCTAGTTCAGTCTTGAGTATAAGATGAGAAGGCATGGAATGGAAAATGGGTGTCTTGTTTCTTCAAAAGACATTTGATTCCGCAATGATTTACAATGGGGCCAGGTTTCGTAAGAGGTTACCAGGGTAACCCAAGTTGGGGGCCGAAACCTAGGAAGAAACACTAGGGTAACCTTTGCAATATTGTGATGACACTCCACCTAAAGTAACAGTTAACCTTGTGTATGTAGTACATTCAATTGTCTAAATCTGGAAGCAATGTAACTAATAGTTTGTAATGTACTAGTGTCTAGGGTTAATAGATTATGTCTAGGTAACCATATTACTATCTCCTAGCACGGGGGGTGGACCTACAGGTACCACATGGTTGGGTGGAACGTGCACCTTACTCCGTTGGGTCCCCAGTTTTGTGATCATGGCATCGAGAGCTTCATGGATGGAGAGCTCACTCTTGGAAACTTATGTGTACTTCTTCATTGTAAATTGTAAATCATGTATTTGAAAACATTCCTCAATTGTTATGAGGTGAACACTTGTAAAATGTAATTATTATTGAACTACCTCATCAGATGGATGAGTATTGTATTATTTTATCAAATGCAATGTATGAAACATGTTAGTGCTATATGTTATCTTGAATGGAGTTTCAAATGAAATGCAATATTTATTTTTATGTTAATTAATATGTGCAATGCGAAATACTAAAGTCTTCTATGGAAACTCAAAGTAGTGTAACGTCATGTAACTTAACGAATGTATGCAACTAATTAACTTAATAATTATACTTTAAAAAAAAAATTATTACACTTTTATACACTATTGTTCATGGGTTATTATGATGGGGCATTACAATATTTCTTGATGCTCTCATATAACCTTTGCTTCAGTTCATTCAATTTTAATTCCACCTTTGTTTGTTCATCCTCTTTTCTTGTAGATGTAGAGGCAATTTTTTAATTTTTTATTTCTAATTCATTGCTCTTTTTATCTATTGCTTTCCTCTTTGCTTTCTCATTTTCTAGATCTACTTGTAACTTTTCTATTTGAATTTGCAACCTATTTTGGTCTCTATTGCTTTAGCAATGATGTGTACACCACTTTGTTGTTATTTTTGATACATTAATTTTTTCATATTTTTTAATCAAGAAAAATCCATTTGTATTTTACTCACCTCAAATTTAGAGTGATGCATCTAATTCTCTGGTTTATTTTGAACTTTGGGAGCAACAATCATGTACTCCATGGTTTTTGTAATTGGGTCAAATGTGGTTAATACCCTAGTTGTTGCAAGCTCTGAAGCTATAGTAGATGCACTCTTTATCATTTGATTCCTTTATTTTTTTATACATTTATAATTTCTTTACGTAGTAGACACCTAAAAATAGTCTGGAGAATCTAATTAATTAAATATGATTTATTTGATTAATTAATCCTAAATTCATCTACTTAGTAAATAAATAGAAATATTTATTTATATTAAGTTCACTATTGATTCTTCTATTTTATCATATTATTTTCCTCTTAATTAAATAAACAAAATTAAATACTTTGTTTTATTTAATTGTTATCATTATTATTTCTTCTATACTTTATCCATTAATTCTATCTTAAATTAAATACACAACTTCAATAATTTGTGTTATTTAATTATCTTATCATATTCTTCTTTATTAAATGGGCAAATATCAAACATTTTTTTTATTTAATTAAATATTCCAAATTTGCTAATTTGAATAAATCAAATATATTCAAATAAATGCATGAATCAAATCCCTTTGTGCTCATAATGGAAATTATATTTTTCAAATCTAATTAATGCAACTGACATTCATGGGTAAAGCCTCAGGGACAAACCTGTAGGCAATCCTCTCAATCTTCTTCCTCAAATCTTTCCTCTCATCTTTCCTTGTGTTTTCATTGGGAGGAACAATCCTCCATGATCAGCTCCACCTTCTCATCTCATACCATTCAAAATCCCCAGATTTAATCTCAGCCTCTGTTGTGTTACCCTTGTGCAAAACTGTTGCCGAAAATCTATATATACAGCCTCTTGAAGCATCAAAATGACCCCAAGAATTATCATCTTTTATGAAAACTTACTCTGTAGGAATTAGTACTCAAGCAACCAAGCAATTATAAGCATTAGCATTAGCATTTTAGTATCATCATAGCATCATGGCATCATTAGATTTCATATCACAACAACATCATTAGTTTTTACTATAGCTTCCATTTAGCAAGTTTCATGTCAAGATAGTTTACAGTAGCATCATATCATCTAGATATCATTAGCAATCATCACATCATTGCATTTAGCATCCATTCCATTCTCTAGATAGGCATTTTAAATAGTTACGGTGCTTACAAATCTGAGAGCTTTTGTAATTTGATAAATATTTGGAGATAGGAGACAATGAGAGGGCGGCTTTCAAGCTTTTCTCTATTTTAAATTAGTTTAATTCATGTTGATCTTGATCTAATGTTTTTCATTAAAGAGGTGTATTTAATTGTATTTAGTTTGCATTTTCACACTTACACTTTCTAGACTCAACATTGTAATCAAAACCTGAGGTTGTAGACATAATTGAATGCTTGAACGGCGAAGGAGCACTTGGAATGATGGGAACATCTCTAATTATTTGAGATTGAGGTTGATGATTATCCATTGTTGTTGCAGTCACACTAACAGTAGGAGGAGTTCCTTTTGAAAATGGAAATAACTCTTATAGAGTGGAAATTAAGGTAGTGGTAATTGTAGTTGGACTTGGACTTGTCATAATCCTTTGCTTCTTCAGAATGCCTTGATCACTAGGTGTCTTTGTAGTATCTTCTATTGTTGGCCTCTTGTGTGTAGGTTTTAGTTGTAGCAAATGTTGACCACTACTAGTAATAATACCCATACCATCACCACCAATGGAAATTCCAGATGCATTAGATTCTTCACCATATCCTGTTTGTGATTGTATTTGACCATGATGATTTGAAGCTATAACAAAATGAATTGTTTCACCTGTCCTTGTATGTCCTTGGGATTTTTTATTAGCTCCAATTCCTTGCAAATCACTAGGTTTTCTATGGCATACTTCTATTGGCACCCAAAGGCCTTGTTCTTTGGACCCCAAACCACCAACATCATAACCCATTTTTTTGGCTATGACTGCTCCTAAAGTATATGTTCGTTTTGTGGTCTCACTTAAACTACGTTTGACTTTTCTTGCATATTGTACACTTTTTTCTTCTTTGTCATCAAATCCATCATCAGTTTCTTGACCTTTAGAGAGATGCTCTTTATTCCACAAATTGCTAAACTCGTCATCTTTTGGGATCTCTTGAAATGTTGCACTAGTTTTTGGTTCACCCAGATCCTTCCTCATAGAACAAAAGACAATATTTTTTTATTATGTCCAATTTTCTTTTGTACAAGCCCTTCTTAGAGAATTTGGTATTTTTACTTAAGTAGATGGTTGGCCACCTTTTACATAAATTTTTTTGTACCTCCTAAGTTTCTTCTCTGTTTCTCTCTATTGTTGCAGTTTCCTCCATTATTTTTTTGACCCCATCCCAAGAATTTATGTTTTTCAATATTTCTAGCAAGGGTTTACTTTCATGTTGAATTCTACTTGCAACGTTCTTACTAGCCACAAGCCTTGATTTAATGACGTCACATGGGTCATACTACCAGTGAGAGTCAACATCAAATTTTTAAAAAATTAAAAGTTCATGTACCATAGTGAATGTTTCTATCTTGAATGTGAACCCTCCACATGAAAAAGGTAAAGAAGGGAATATGCTTTTCTTTTGCTGACTAAAAAAGTATAGTTGATCTGTACTCTCCATCTTTTGTACACATTCCAATGCAAAAATCCTCTCTATCACATGTATTGGAAGTTTGCAGGGCTCTACTCCTGATCCATAAAATCATAGCACAGTATATTCTTCCATGAAGTAACAATCAGCCAATTGTATTTCTGATCCCAATTAAATGTATTCTCTACAAGACTCGAGAAATTTAGGCATTGGAGTATTTGTAATTGCTTAATACTATGGAACCAAAAGTAGTCTACAAAATTATTGTATTTCCTTCAAGTATCATGCATCCTTATCTTAGCGGTCCAATCATATATTGGAGCCATTTTTTTCCCTTAGCATTCATATAGGGTTTAATCTGAAGCTTGTTGGCTAGAAATATTCTACTAAATTTGAATAGAAATAAATAGCACAAGTAGGTTGTGAACCCAAATGTTTTAGTGGAACATCCTTTAATCACTAAAAATTATTTTTGCACGGATTCTACAATGTGCTCAAGAAAGTTATATTTGACAAGTGTAGTAGCATAATGGATATCATATACTATTTCTGTTAGAGTAATCATGCATTAACTAATAATTAATTAATCTTTAACTGATTATTAGTCTAATTCATTTTATGCACTTAAACTAAACTTAGTAGTGTATTTTTCTATTAACTGAAGTGAGCTATTATTAGATCATTTTATCTCATCACATAGGATGATGACACTTGTCATGATCTAAATCCTTTATCATTTAGGTTATCTCGTATAAAACACTCACCCTCATTGCATTATCTCATATGAAGATCTCCTTGAAGATTCTTAAGGTTCATTGTGTAAGTTTTTCTAGTTGATAATATAGCAGATTATTGTTTGCATCTCTTGTGTGGAAGGTGTTTTTGTTCATTGTTTGATTCTATGTCTTGTTTTTTTCATAATTCTAACATCGTATCAAAGCGTGGATTTAGTGAACCCCCCTTCTCAATTTTTGAAGGTTTTCTTCAACTAGAGCTATAGGCTTCAAATATGGAATCTCCATTGCCTTTTTTGCAATTTTTAGAGTTGGGCAATTTTTTGGTGTATTTTGGTGCAAAAAAGACCTTGGTGTTGCATTCGAGAGTCCAATTCAACAAATTTTGACTATAAATTTACCCAATTTAGTGTCGAGAGCTTTTGAGGAAAAAAGTTGTTGGGAGATCGTCATATTGTACGACCCCCCCAATTTTCGTACCATACAATGGATTTTAAAAATAAAAATAAAAAACATCAGGCACTTTATAAATAGCATCCAATGCCATATAAGGTGCACCACCTATGAGATCGTGCCTCCAGTGCCCAAACTTTAGCCAAGCGTAGGTTTTCTCGGCATCCAAACACCATTGCTCTAACCCCCATGAGCCTTTGTCAACCCTTGTGTGACTAGGAGCGTGCACCCAACCCTTACTCTAGCAGCGACACCCCTGTGATCACATCAATGACCAAGGGTGCAAAATTACAACCCCTGTGCTTCAATACTTGGTTTCCCAAGCAACCAGGGGCTTTATTTTTTAAGCCCCTACAAGGCATTTTTTTTGCCTCTAATGCCCTATTTGAGCAAGTGTTTGGAGGGTGCATAAATTTTCTCTTAGTTATCAAAATCGAGCAAATGAGATATCATCAAAAATCTAGTTTTGAGCACTATCCAATGGTAGACATTTTTCTCATTTTTTTGCTACTAGTGCATTTGACAACCTATTAAAGTTAGATGTGTTGTTTTTACTCCCAAGCTCACAAATTTTGATTCTTTTCTTCATTTTTCATGATTCTAATGACATTGGTAAGGTCTTTTAGAGCTCTTTAAAGCCATCCATGGCATTTTTCCAAATTCTTCTTTAAGTAAATTTTATTCAATTTTTTGTTTTCACATTCTAATGAATTACTTGAACGTTTTAGCTCCTAAAAACTTTTTTTTGTGTGGGATGACTTATTTTAGGCTGTTTTACATGTATTTCTAACATTTTGTCCTATTAGGGCATTTGAAACATTTTTTGCATGTAATTTCTATTTTGTAGATGCATTAAGATAAAGTGTCCTTTTGGGGATTTCATACATCTTGTTGTGCCTTTTATACTCACACTATGATAGAAAGTGTCATGGGTGGATTGTAAGTGCCTTTTTTTTCCATCACACCTTTTTCAAGTGAGTGTTCCTTCCACAACATTGAATCTCAGTGATTTTTACCTCATGTGTGTGTGTACTAGTTTGCACACCCCTTTTATTTCTAGGTAATTTCAGTTGCACATTTAGATGTTCTTTGTTCTCCTACATGCACTTCTTGATGACACACATGTTTTAGTGTACCTATCTTAGCTCTCCCTTTCTACATTATGGGGGTGTTTCTATTGTTGGTGCTAATGCTTTCTTGAGTTCATTTTTGATCGATCTATGTATCTAGTTCTTGTTCCTATGTGCTAGGTGGATGCAGTGGCTAGTTACCCATGGAGTTAGATGAGATGGAGCATTTACCATATGGCCACTCTTGAATTCCTATTTTTGAAGGAAACCTTCCATTTTCACATGATCAATGTTCTTCAAACTATTGGTACTTATGTCATTTGTATCTTGAACTTCCATATTTTTTCTTTTTTTTGATATCTAATTCAAGTAGTGTTGTTGGGGGAACTCACACATATTATTATCTTTTTATTCTTGATCATCATCTATTTTAGAGGAGGTTCATAATTTCGTAATTATAGCAATCATCATTCGAGAGTTTTCTACAACTTATTCATGCTTCAACAATGTTCTTCATGTTCCTTTTCTTTTTGGGACATTGTTTTGGAGGCTTTTCAATCCTTTATTCACCTTTCTCTCTTTTGGAGAGGAGTTTTTTACCATGCGGTTTTCTCCTTTTTCTCCAGTTGTGAGAGATTAGATTGTTTGTACATGGGTACCTCATTAGGCCTTGCTTTCAGGACTGATATTACATTCTTTTTTTTTTATGCATTCACTTTTTAGGGTTTTTTGCTACTTCCTAAGTTCATCCTAAGGGGGGTGTTGGAGTAATCATACATTAGCTAATAATTAATTAATATTTAATTGATAATTATTCTAATTCATTTCATTTACTTAGGAGTGGTTTTTTCTATTAATTGAAGTGAGTTATTGTTAGATCATTCCATCTCATCACATAGGATGACAAAAATTGCCATGATCTATTCCCTTTATAATATAGGGTTGCTCCTATAAAGCACTCACCCTCATTGTATTATCTCATATGAAGATCTTCTTGAAGATTCTTGAGGTTCATTCTATAAGTTTTTCTGATTGATAATATAGCATGTTATTGTTTGCATATCTCTTGCATGGAAGGTGTTTTTTTTCATTCTTTGATCCTATGTCTCGTGTTTTTTCATAATTCTACAATTTCAAGGAGGCTTGCACCCGCTTCCCAATTGCTATCCAATTTGAGGCAAAATTCCATGATATTTAAACCCATGAGTTTCCAGAAATCTCCATTACTGGAATTAATAAATTGGAGTTAAGGCAATCTTGCATTAACTAATAATTCAGTATCTTTGGTGATAATTGTCCATTTAATTTCATACACTTAGATATTTTCATTTCAAAGTATGAAGTGTTTTCATTAGTGTATAAAACTGTGTCGAGGATATTGAGAAGGTGAAAAAAAGAGAGGAAAAGCCGGACGTTGTTATAGGTTGTGCATGGCAGCGTTTGAGATATTGAGAACGACGCGGTGTGGAGCCATCTTTGCTGTTGCTGTGAGATGTGTTGGAATAGTGTAATTATCTTTGAGACAATAACGGTGCTTGGTTTTAAAGTGCTTTTAGGAAAAGAACGATAGCGAGAGAAAAGGCAGTATTTGGCACGATGTTTGATGTAGCAGGATACTTCCATGTTTCTTTGCAGTGATCGCACCGCACCTAATAGAGTTTGATATGGCCATTTCAGGGCTGTTAGAGATTATATATTTAGAATTTAGGTTTCTAGATCGTTAGGTGAGACCATTTCCTTTGATGGAGTGAACCGATTTTAAGTGATCTATCACAATGGCTGGGCTCCATATTTTGTTAAAATTTCTTAAATATTTTGGCTTGGAGATTTGTAGATTCGGAAGTTCTTATAATGTTTATATCTTTCATAATTCAAGGTTTTACTTGATCTGGTATAGTATAATGTGTGTTTCATGCGTTAGTGTGCGAATAAGGTTTATCAAATGTTCTAGGATGAAGTATTAATATGAT
>VDFB02213632.1:0-20371 GCA_007258455.2 Sequoia sempervirens
ACTATTTGAATTTTATACAACCATTATTGTGATAAGAAAGCAATAAAGATTCATAGCCATTGTTTGTTGTTCATTACAATAAGAAGATCAAGATTCATTTCATCATTTTCTATTTGAAGTGTAATGATATTGCTCATGAATAAATAATTTTTTTAATCTAACTTGTCTAAGATTTGAGTTAAAGCTAGGCCAATAGTGTTGTCATTCAAATAATAGGTGTTTGTGGAAGGTTAAGAATCATATTTACATTATTATTTTGGCTCGAGATAATACATGAAGAGCTAGGAATGATGAAGTATTTCAAAGCAAGAGAAGGTACCTTATAGGTTTGTATAATGAGTTACATTCCTTATTTTTACTTTTTAGGTCATGCAACTGATGAACATTTAAAAAGAGAAGGTAGATACTTCTTGATCAAGGTACCATTAATATGCTCAAATTTGATTTTATTCATATAAAATGGAGGCTAGATGAAGAAAGGTATGGAGGAAACTGTGTAGAAGAAAGTGAGAATAATAAGGATCTAATGGAGTATGAAAAATCCAAGGCTTTAAAATGTAAACTTATATATAAATATATTATGTGTGGATACATATATTTAGTCTCTTTTTTGTTAGTTATTATTCTTAGCCAAGTTTATAATTTTGTAAATCCTAACCAACTCATATATATTATAACCTACTTTTTAAAGTATTTTGAAGTATATTTATAAAACATTATTTAGCTTTATCAATCAATTTATCATTATATTCACACATTAAAGGATCACCATCATGCATGCGAGAAGAATATGAAGATAAAAATATCTAACATACATATTTATATCTTATTTTCTACCAAATGACTCTATCATAGATGTATTAAGAGAATATGCATCATAAACCAAATCATCATGAATCCAAAACAATCAACATTGAATGAGAAGATAAAAAACTAATACTATATTTCTCATTAAATACACCATCAATAGACTCATTAAATACATCATCAATAGAGAAAAAAGTGAAAACATAGATAAGGGAGACTAACAACCTCATTTGATAGTTAAAGAAATATATAAAAAACACACGGGAAGAGGCATCATGAGATATAGAAAGAATAGGTTCACTAGGTATAACAACATCACATGAATCGATAACCCTACCTTGATCACAAGATATAGAATCGTCAAAGAAATATGAATCTACGAAAATATAAAGAGGACTATATTGTACATGTAAAAAGAAAAACATCAAAGGATTAATAACATCACAAAAACTAAGGAATGTGTAGTCCCATTGCCATATAATGAAGAGTAATAGTCAAACGAAAGACATTATGGTGCTCATCACTATCACTAATCAAAGGAAGGATATGATCAAGATGAGGCTAATAAACAAATGAAGAATATATTGAAGAGAGAATTAAAATCACTAGCCAACTCTATGAAGAAGGGGATATCACATACATGATGAAAGAACACCTATGTAGAGAAGACATCCCCATCCATAGGATAGAACTTGACAGCTGAATTCAGAAGGTTAGAACCATGGAATCTGACCATGCAAAGGATGACTAAAGGGAAAATTTTAAGGAGAATAGGCAAAATATTGACGCTCAAAACACATAAGATAGGGCAGATTCTGAATCAAAATCAATATCTAACCGAAAAAATAGATCTCAAATAAATCATAACAATGAAACAAATAAAGGTGCCGAAACCCCTCAAATCAGATAAAACAGAACATAAGCTCATAAAGAAATTTCTCATCGGCAATAAAGCTCTCCGAAACAACGAACCGAAACACCGAGAGGTTGGAATTGCTGGTAACAAAAAAGTAATCATTTTATTTTAAAATTGGTTGAAGAATCGTGATATTTCATTAAGTTGGTTTATTTGTGATGAATCCCATGCGACCAGGTAGAAAAACACCTAAAATGAAAAGGTAACTAATTTTGCTGGTTAATAGATAATTATCCACTCTTTTGATCATATCATTTGAAGTATGACTCATAATCACTTTTTCTTTTATATGTTAGAGAAAATACTGAAATTTGATTTGATCCTTCTTAGAATTTGAAGAGAGTTGACTTTGCAACACAAAATTGACTTAGATTGAAATCCTAATGCATAATTCCCTAATTTCCCAAAATTGACCCCTTGTTTGCGAAATTGGTTTGAAAGAATATAGACTTCAATATGTGCATTTAGAGCTTCACCTAGATTTATGGACCTACAATAAAGAGATTGGAAATGTTGCTAAACACATTTAAGGACTATGCTAAGCGAGGCTCATATTATCCTTAGTCAAACCATATGTGAACCAATCTAATGACTCGTGTACAAAGATCAAAGAGAAAAAAAAATCATGTAGTTTGCCTAACATGTTGCTATTGTAGACATTGATGCCATGCTCTTGTGATGATGCAATACGTAATGATGCTTGATAAATCTAGATGACGTTTATGTGTGTTAAGATGGACTAGAGCATGCCCTTTTATACAACATCTTAGAATATAATTTGAATTGTTTCCCACTTCAAATCAACACATAACATTTAGTGAGAAGGGGCTAACATAAACCCAAATGTAAAATTTAATTTAAAAACACATAAATTCATATCACATATTAAATATATCTAACTTTATGTTGTGAAATCAAACTAAATATATATTTATTTTTTAGACTGCAGGAATCGGTCGGGTATCTGTCCCCCTATGAACTGCGGTGTCCCTGGTAAACTTTTTTCACGTGATCGGTGGCACTGGCGTGACACACCCTTTGGTACCATGGGTTTGCGGGGAGACTAGACTTTGTGACCTCTTGCTTGCAACATGATGCTTTAGCCAATCGAGCTAGGCCCTCGCCCCCCCGCCCCAAACTAAAACAATAATTTAAAGATTAACAAATATGAAGTATTTTTTTGTAGTGTGTCAAATTATGATGTTTATATTAAGATTCAAGTGTATAAATTTTAAATCAAACTCATCAACCCATATTTAAAAGATCCATTTCATAAGAATGTTAACAACAAAATAAAATGAAATTTAAAATATATAGTTCACTTATGATAATCCTTCCAAAGGGAAAAAAACAATATATACAACTTCAATGAGTTATTACACCACCAACTAATAAAATATAGGCTTTAAAAGCTTGTAGTCATAAGCTTGGTGGCGAATTCCAACTAACTCCAACTAACTCAAATAAATACATTGTACAGATTTTCAACGACTTGTGTCGCCTTTCATGTTATAAATAAAAATCCAAAGAGCGTCGAATAAATTGTTAATCCAAATAAACGGTGCCACATTTATTTCTAGATGTTTGGAACAAACCAGGACCCTTGATCTAAGGTCGAGATCCTGTCCACATCAAAATTGAAGACATTTCAATGAATCAACATTAATACTTATTATCCAGTAAATAACATGGAAAAAATTCAAACTGGGCGAGTTGGGCGGAGCATTCGATCATCTAGGCCTCGTTAGCATCGATTTCTTTTTCATATTCATACACCCAATATTTTCGTTTCTGTGTATACATTAAATATATTCATGTTCCTATATACCCACGTTCTCTCCATTTCTAGAGGTACCGGGATTTGCAGGCTGCAGGGCACCCATTTGAAGGTATTAATTTTGCTTACGCTTTTGATCTGCTTAACAATTATTTGTGTCGAAGAAAGGACCCGTGTAAGAAGAAAAATTCAGAAAAGGGGTGATCGTGTTCTCAAATGGAGAAATAAAACGAAGCATGTCACAAAAATCTCAGAGAATGAATGTACTCGTGCTTCAAATCATGGAAACTGTTTCTTTATACTTACGCTTTTACTCTGCCTAACAATTTGTAATCTAAGAAAATGAACGAATGTAGCAAACATTTCTTAAAATGATTGCATTGTAATAGGAATGGCGCAATGTTTCTTTTCTCCTTCTGGCTTTGGTTTGAGAACCTTTCGATTTGAAAAAAGAAGCCCATGTCATATAAATGTCCGAAAATGTGTGCACTTTTACTCCAAATTGTACAGGATGTCGTCTTGCCTCATGATTCTAGTTTGTCTGAGAATTTTTATGATAAAAAAGAAGTCCTCCGTTACAGAAATCTCAGAAAATGTGTTCATCTATACTGCACATGGCAGAAGGCTTATTTATTTTCTTGTGCCATTGATGTGAAGAAAAACTTGATTTCAAGAAAATCTCACACAATGGCTGCAGTGGATTCGTGAATTGAATAAAACTTAGATCAAGTTAATAACATTTTTTCAAAAGCCTTTTTTCTGGTCAATATGAGCTTTAGCAGCGGGGCATTTTAAGCCTAATAGATTGTTTGCTCTCTGTTTTTGCTAAGCAACTATAATTTTTTAAGCTAATATCAAGCACAATTTTTTTTGGTTAATGTCAGGCTAAAGTTACTTTTTGGATTTGATATCAAGCTATAGTTTTACTTTTTTGTTGGTTGATATCAAGGTACAGGTTTTTTTTAGGTTGATATCAAACTTTAGGACTTTTTTTTTTGATAATCTAAAAGCTTTAGACATTTTATTTTTGAAAATCTAAAAGCTTTAGACTTTTGTTATTTGAAAATCCAGAAGTTTTAACGATATGATATCCTAATCTCTAGTAGATTGTTTCCTTAGCTTTTACTAAATGTTTTAGGACTAGGACATGCTAGGCTCTGGTAGTTTTTTTAAATGGTTTTAAATAAAAGTTTTAACAGTAGGATACATTTAGCTCTCGTAGTTTTTTCTTAAAACTAAAATTTGATTTTTTACGTTAATGAAAGTCTGAGCAGTAGGATAGCTAGCTCTAGTAAATTTGTTTCTGTATGCATTGACAACGTGCTTTATGTGCAGGTCTATAGGGCAATCTGCAATCTGTGATATAGAATGGAGGCTTCAATTTTATCCAATACCATATGCTCAGTTTCGGTATGACATTTTGGTGGTCTTTTTTTTTAAAAATTTGAATGGTTTTCATTACAAAAGGAATTGGTCAATGAGTGTTTAGGCTGGATCTATGGTTGCAAGACTGAGACTGGACTCAGACTAGACTAAGAGTCTGTAAGATCCGTGTGTAAACATGAGTCCGAGTTAAATAACTCTGAATTGTATCAGACTTGGAGAATTAAAAAATTATGTGTTCTAAGTAATTTCACTAATTTTTCTAGAAACCCAAATAATGCTAATGCCTGCTAGTAAGATCTGATTTGTTGCTACTAAAACAGTTATCTGCTAGTGCCTTTACCTGCCATGATAAACTGGGCAACAAATACAAGCATTTTGATTGAGTTATAAGCTTGTGCCTTAAGTTTATCGTGAGCTTTTGGGACCCCAATCTAGCTGAGTTTAGTTTAGTCTTAATAACATGTAGTTTTCACAGTTCATGATAATAATACTGAGATTTCATCCTAACTCAGCGAGTCCTGCTTCTATGTTTTTTTCCCATTTCCAATAAAGGGATACTTTAATGTGCAATAAAACACTGTCTGCACAGAGTTGGTTAACTTTATTGGAATACCGTCAGGATTCTAGCTTGGATGCCAGTCTCATTATGGGAATGGCTACTTTAATGTATATGGAAACATTGTTCACAAAGAGTTCATTAATTTTTTTTTGAATTTGTCAGGGTCCTTAGCTTGAATTTCGTTCTCAATAAATAAATGGCTAGTTTTATGTATATGAAAAACATTTTGTGCATAGAGTTGATTATGAATTTTGAAACATTGGCAGCTTTTTTCCTTAGATCTTGTTTCAAATAAAGAAGTGACTAGCTTAAAATATACGAAAATACCATCCGCATAGAGTTGATTAGTTTTGTTGGAGTGCTGTCATGGTTTATCTTGGATACCATTTCCAGTGAACAAATGTGCTACTTATATAATGTGTGTATATGAAAACACTGTATGCTTAGACTTGATTAGTGTTTTTTTAAACGTTGTCAGGTTCCAAGTATTGTTGCCACTTCAAGAGGCCATAAGCCAAAATCATGCCAAATCTCTGGATGGAGCAGTCCTTTGAGGGGCTCAACCAAAGGATTGAGGAGTGGAAGTTGCAAATTTTCATATAATAGCACTAATTTCTTCTTCCGAAATGGTGATTCTCTCACTAGAAATGGGAAATCTCGCACTGGTGCACTTGTGTGCAGATGTGAGGGACAGAAGATCCTGGTTGCAAACAGAGGTGAGATTGCTGTTCGTGTGATTCGCACGGCCCATGAAATGGGCATCCCTTGTGTGGCAGTGCATTCAACCATAGATAAGGATGCACTCCATGTTAAAATTGCAGATCAAGCTGTCTGCATTGGAGAAGCACCAAGCAGTCAATCGTGAGTTGATTCCTTTGCATTTTTGTCAGTGGTGTTTAAAAATTTAAACATGGAAGAGTAATTACGGTGTGATGGCAATGTTTTAAATCTTGAAATTTCAATTGACTTGTTATTCCAATGTTAAACCAAAGTCACTGTTTAGTTGCAAAGTTTGTTATTAGTTGACAATCAAAATTTTTGAACTTTCTTAAATAATTGCATTTTGGCGATTTTTCCAATTTTCTTAATTTGTTTCCTTCTCAAATTTAATGAATTTAAACATTTTATCATTATAATTATTTGTTTAACATTTAAAGTTTCTTCTTCTGATTTTCCCTTATTAACAGTTTTGAGATCTTTGAAATGCTTTTTAACAGTTTTTAAAATAGTGGTTACATGTGGTCACTCTAGTTTTCCGTCATCAAAGCTATTTACTGAATGAGAGATCTACAAGAGCATATGTGACTGAAGATTCTGGAAATTGATCCTTATAACTTGCAAAGATCCATTAAGAAGAGTTATCCTTATTTGAGAGAGAGCTTTTAACTTCAATGTAAAGAAGTTAATAGTTGATGAAAAAGGCTAATTACTAACATTTCTTAGAAGTTATAAAAATAAGCCCTGATGTTTTCTTATCTGCTTTGCATTGAAAGTGAACACTTTGATCCTATGTTCCACAGTGTTTCAGGGACACGGACAGGAGGACGGCAGGGGATGGCGATACATATATATATATATATATATATATATATATATATATATATATATATATATATATATGAAATTTTCAAAATTTATTAATATATTATATAGAGAGAGAGAGAGAGAAAGAAAGAGATATGTCAATAACTGATAACAACAATATCAATATGTAAATAAATCACAAGAGCAGTAGTATAACAGCATAATAAATGTCTATAAAGCATTATAACAGCAGTCTCAAACATGAATAAAACCATGGTTCAAAAGTAACAAAAACAAGAAAACTCCAATAGTGCAAATCTCTTAGGTAGAGTACATAACTTCTTAATATATTATAGAGAGAGAGAGGGAAAGAGAGAGAGATATGTCAATAACTGATAGAAAAAATATCAATATGTAAATAAATCACGAGAGCAGTAGTATAACAGCATAATAAATGCCAATAAAGCATTATAACAGCAGTCTCAAACATCAATAAAACCATGGTTCAAAAGTGACAAAAACAAAAAAACCCCAATAGTGCAAATCTCTTAGGTAGAGTACATAACTTCTTAGCCTTGGAGGCTGATGCTTCTCAGTTATTCAAACTACTCTTGACACACAAATCAAATTACTTGAAGATGGCTCTAGAAGTATGCTTCCTGTTGAAAACTGAAGATCAGATTTAATGCACAGAGAATTAATTTAAATCAGACAATAACACAGTAGATACCCTGGGAAAACCCTCCACTTGAGGGAGAAAAACCCAGCAACAAAGATCCTCTTGTATATATGATAATGGCAACAATTTTCTTTACAATGAGGCCAATCACAAGGCCAATATCCAGCATCAACTCTAGATGCAATAACAGATGATAATCTGCTCTTTCTTGTAATCTAATTCTGCACTTAGAGAGATTCGCAATCTGCTCTTGAAGGAATTCGCACTTGAATGAAGGAATAAGTCAAGCTTTCTTCATGGTTCTTATCAAGGAGAGAAGTAGTCTCTTATAAATACATGGCCATAATAGACCTCACAAGGTCGGCCTCAAACATAAGTTACAATTTGAATAAGTCGGCCAAGATACAAAACAGTTACAACTCATAAATGATGTCGGCCCCAAGAAGTTAAGTAACCTTTACATGTCGGCCAAATCATAACACACAAAATAATTATACATGTCGGCCAAATCATGAGACACAAATAATAAGAGGTAAATTGAATAGCCGATGGCTACATTCAATTTAAGACTTTCTCAAGGAATGTGAGCTGGAAGGATCAACCGACGCTGTTATAACATTAACACTCCCTCTCAGCTAGGGAGAGATCTTCCAGCTGAAAATTATCTCCACATGAAGTTCATCTGCTACTGTTGCCTGCAATCAGATATAAAGAGAAATATATCACCTCAATGTGATATCAACCATCACATGGTTAAGTACTAGTGTTCATCACTTGCGTGATGGTGTCACCTCAACGTGACTTTCACCATGGCTCTCCCTGAGGGTGAAACACAAGTACAGAAAGATCATCACGGACTCTCTCACGTGATGTTGTCATGGAGTCACACACATGACATCCACCATGACTCAGCTCAGAGGGTGGAAACGAGGGCTTTCACCTCAAATTCTTCCGTCACAGAAGAAGATGCAATAGTAAGTACAAGTGTTCATCACTTGCGTGATGTTGTCACCTCAAGTGACTTTCACCATGACTCTCTCAGAGGGTGAAACATAAGTACAAGATATGTCATGGAGTCGCACACATGACATCCACCATGACTCTCTCAGAGGGTGGAAACGAGGGTTTTCACCTCAAATTCTTCCATCACAGAAGAAAGTGCATTAACAAGGGATTTCACCTCGAACTTCTCTCACAGAGAAGAACTCATTAAGCAAGGCTCACTGGTACTGAGACTCATACTCAATCAAGGCTGGATTCTCCACCATACCAAGCTTGTCTCGAAAGTTCACGAACTTTACCCTGGCGAGAGGCTTGGTGAGAATATCTGCCGTCTGCTCATCAGTGCTAATGTACCGCAACTGTACAGCCTTTCGCAGTACCATATCTCTGATATAGTGGTACTTGATCTCAACATGCTTGGTTCTATCATGAAACATAGGATTGACAGAAGGCTTTACACAACTCTGATTATCACAATGAATAATGGTGGGCTCCATTGATTGCCCAAACAATCCTGCAAGGAGCTTACGAAGCCACACTGCTTCTCGAGTTGCCATGCAAGCTGCAATATACTCAGCCTCTGCTGTACTCAATGCTACAGAAGACTATTTCCTGCTGCACCAGGAAATCATAGCAGAACCCAAGCTGAAGCAATAGCCAGAGGTGCTCTTCCGATCTGTGACACAACTTGCCCAATCAAAATCGGTGAAACCAAGTAACTCCAAGTCTGCATCTGAAGTATACTTCAACCCATATCCAACTGTGCCACGCAAGTATCTCAGGATATGTTTAGCTGCATCTTCTTCAGGTTCAACAAACTCCCTCTGAATCTTTAAGCACATGCTTCAATCTTTCGACCTCTTCATCCAAGATTGCCTGCAACACTTCAACGCACACCTCTTGGTATTGTAGAGAGTTCAGGATAGTCCTCCTCGACTTCTTCCTAGATTACTCTATTTTGAATAGGTTTGCGGAGCTACCAATGACAAATCCAGAAGACAATCTTGAGCAATTATGATCTCAGCAACTGAAGGGATCCTCTAAGGGTTTTAGCACCTAGCCTTTCAATACACCAATCTTCACTTCTTCTCAAGACTCCCTCTTGATCCTTGCTTCAGAGATTGCAAAGCAGACTTTTGGAAGTGAACTCCCTCTGGCCATCAGCTCAGTCTCATGGCTGCTTGATCATTCCTTTGGTTGGCATGACTTTCTCACAAGATGCCTCAAGCTTTTCATCACTATGTAATCTCTCATCACCTTCTTGCTCTTAGAACATAGAACTGCAAGCATTTTAGAGAGAGATTACTAACAGTTTACCCAAAGGAATAACAAGGCCTTTTACTATCTCAGGTCATAGCATGAACACATATGAATAAAACATGGATTAATCAACCTATAAGAGAAATACATCAATGAATCAGAATGAAGGGATAAGGAAACTTATCTTTATTGAATACTGATATATCCTGCTTCCATCTTTTGCTCCTCTTGAGAGTGCTAAACTCAGCATCAACAAAATACAGTTTGCACAACTATAGATTTCTTACATGCAGCCAGCATGTTCCATATAGGACTAGCCTTCTCAAGGCACCATCGCAGTCCATGAACATGGAGAAAGATGTCGATGTGATCATCACAATGAAATTGCATTTCACTTTTCATCTCAGAGTCACACTCAGAGATCTGTACTACGAAATGCAATAAGTGATGACATCTGCCAAAGATCTCATGCCAGTGATTACTATCATGAACTTTACCAAGCATTCATGATTCAAGTAAACAATGTCAAACCTACTCAACTTAGCAGACTGAAAACATAAATAAAAGAATACTTATCTCTTTAAATGTTCTGATGAATGCAAGTACTTGACACGGTATGGAACACTGCTCTTGCGCTCGGATCAGTCCACCATCTTCACGGCTTGAACACAGGCCCTTTGCAATGTTAAATTTGAACATGGTCTTTGACCATTCAAATTTAAGATGCACTCTGTTTCCAGCTGCTTGTCCACCAGATGCAACATGCCTACTAGAAACACTTAAGAGATGGATAAGATCAATGCTTGTAAGCTTTATCAAATCTGCACAACTCATCAATCCTGAGTTTCACATAAGAAATATAAACAACAACAAAACAAAACAAATACTTATCTCTAGAAATCAGAATCTCCTAGAGTGTTACTTAAGTAAGAATACAGGAGACAACTCGACATGATGCCCGTCGAATCACCAGCCTGAGTGCATTCCTCTGCTCTAGCCAAGGAGATGAGTTCTTCACAAATGTTTCAAGCAAGGATGCACCTCTGATCCCTTAGCAGTGGTGACGCCTCTGTCTAACACGACAACTAGCAATGGATGGAAACACACCCTGTGAAAAAAAAAACGCCTTCTTCGCTGCTACCAGATGCGTTGGAAGTTGTCTGGGTCACTTCCTTTCAACGGAAATGTCCTCCAGACCCGACTGGCGGCTATAAGGCTTTAGAGATCGCACTCCAATGAACATCTGTCGAATCAATGATATTGCAATTTGCGCAAGTCACAGCTCGAATGGTTTCATGGACTTAGAGGGGCCCGAACTGCAATATGTGCAAGAGCTAAGCTTGACTTCCTCTCGGACATGGACGTGCACCATTTGACAAGAGACACGAACTCTAGATTGCAATGATTTCCTGAAGAGTTGTTCGATGCGAGATATTCATCCGCTATAACATATCCATGATTCCTTGCATACTCCAGCGCAGATAGAACTTCAGGCCACCATGCCAAGGAGCAATTATTAATAGCTCGATTTTGTGATGAGATTTTTCCCGTCACAAAACACTGAACCCTAAGTGTCCCACCTGATATAAGGATCGCGAGATTGCACGGCTTCAAAAGGTTAGTGCATAGATAAGACAATAGCAAAGATACGTCTCTGTCAGGGGTCCCGGCGAAGTCAATGCCCGACGCTAGAGGAAGATCGCTTGAATGTTATTCAAGAAGATCCAAATCCCATCTTGACTCTGTGTGATAACGAAACTCGAGAAAACATGAAGACGAAGGGGCACTCGAGATGCCATTGCACGAAACTCTTATTCAACACTTCTTTTGAACGGAGGGAGTGATGCGCAACATTCAACCATTTCTCAGGTGCAGGAGCAAGTAAGGATATCATTGAATGAGTCCGACAATATTAATTTCGCCATAGACTTTGGCTTTAAATACGACTTTCTCCTGGTAGTCTTCGATTCCTTTATACAATCTCAAGCTTGAAGATTATCAACGGACCTTCTCCAAGATTGGTTTCTGAGATAGCTCTGATTGAATGGACTGCTAAAACAAATCTGATCAATTCCTCCGAAACCTGCTCTGATACCATGTTGAAAACTGAAGATCAGATTTAATGCACAGAGAATTAATTTAAATCAGACAATAACACAGTAGATACCCTGGGAAAACCCTCCACTTGAGGGAGAAAAACCCAGCAACAAAGATCCTCTTGTATATATGATAATGGCAACAATTTTCTTTACAATGAGGCCAATCACAAGGCCAATATCCAGCATCAACTCTAGATGCAATAACAGATGATAATCTGCTCTTTCTTGTAATCTAATTCTGCACTTAGAGAGATTCGCAATCTGCTCTTGAAGGAATTCGCACTTGAATGAAGGAATAAGTCAAGCTTTCTTCATGGTTCTTATCAAGGAGAGAAGTAGTCTCTTATAAATACATGGCCATAATAGACCTCACAAGGTCGGCCTCAAACATAAGTTACAATTTGAATAAGTCGGCCAAGATACAAAACAGTTACAACTCATAAATGATGTCGGCCCCAAGAAGTTAAGTAACCTTTACATGTCGGCCAAATCATAACACACAAAATAATTATACATGTCGGCCAAATCATGAGACACAAATAATAAGAGGTAAATTGAATAGCCGATGGCTACATTCAATTTAAGACTTTCTCAAGGAATGTGAGCTGGAAGGATCAACCGACGCTGTTATAACATTAACACTTCCTAACATTGGTAACTAAAAATGCACAGGCATTTTATCCAAAAGAGCTCCGACAAACAAGCATGCAGTTGGGAAACCTCAAATTTCTTAGGCTTATAACATTCTTCAAAGTACTACAATGGCTTCTGCATAGAAAAGTAGGGTAGAAAGCTATTCGCACACTAAAGGCACATAAGGAATATAGTAACATGCACAAAAAATATATAGTACCATGCACACAAAATATATGCAAATCTAATACAAACAAATACAAACAGAAAATATATAGTAACATACACACAAAATATATGCAAATCTGCATCAAAGAACCATAAAAGCATTAGTTTTTTATGTTATTTTTGCTGTTGAAGTGTCCCCATCCATTTGGGGACGACGAGGGACGTCCTTGACATCCCCTAACCATCCTAGGGACGGCTAGCCATCCCCAAACAGACGGGGATGTATCTTCCCATTTCCTGTTGATTTGCTTGGTTCGGGGTCGGCAAGGGGACATTCCCTTTGCATCCCCCTATCCTGGGGATGGCTGGGGACGGGGACGACCCCTTATGGGATAGGGGATGCATCCCTGTGTAACATAGATTTGATCATTAAGAACATGCGATTACGACAAAGGATCAATAACGTATCATCTATAAATAGAAAAAAAAATGAATGCTACCTCTATTCAAGGGCCACCATTCTTAGTGGCGTAAACCCACCTTACCTAACCACTTTGCCTTGAATTTGGTCCTTTGGGTTATTTTATTGTATTTAATTCTCACTGATTTATTGTGGTTTGCCCTAATTTTTGTTGCCCATAAAAGCAACTCTCTCAATTGTTAGTTGACAAGCAAGCAAGCAATTGCATTCATTTTTGTAGCATTCTAATATGTTCACTCTTCATTTCTCTTTGAGTGCATCCAATATGATAATCAAAGCCTAGCGTTTTGACCTTGGGCACATGTAGGCTCCTTAGCTTGATGTTGCATGAAGATTTCAAGCAATCCAAGATGATTTGGGTTCTTGGCTAGACTCAAGAATGATTTTGCATATTGTCACTTGGCTTTGCAAGTAGGAGGCTCCTTTGAGCTTAATGGTGAAATTTGTGATTTTTTTCCAAATCTATCTAATTTGCTATTGCCATATATGGCTTGCAAGGAGAGGACACTTAAGTCTCTAGTTTTGTGCTCTAGGGCTTATGATTGAGGAGATATTATTGTATCTTCCCAAATTACAAGTAACACATCTTATGATTTTTGTCAAATTTTGCCAAACCGTCTATATATCTAGGGTGATTTTTATGTTTTCCTCGAATTTGTTAGTTTAGGATATTAATCATTAATCATAAATTTGATGTCTATTTGATCATCATTGTACAATTTTTTTTTTAATAATTTGCTTGGGAAGGTGACAAAAAGTTGTAATAACTTGGGCATATATGTTGGAGTTTGAACCCACGTTTTCTTGTCCATGCTTTTTTTTTTGGGCTCGACACAATGATGCAGCTAGATTGAGACCATCAATCACTAATTAGCAAGAAATGCGTGGATTTCTTAATTGTTGTGGAACCCTCAATGGGAAAAACTATTGAATCTTGTCTATTCAAGTGGATTGTTTTCCTTGCCTTAAGAATTTGAAGTATTTGATTGATCCCAAGAGAGCAGAACCCAAGAAACAAAAAGAAAATTTCCTTTGAAGGATGATTGAACCATTGGAGTTCTTAGGCTACCCATGAAAGTGGAAAAATTGCACCGAATTCTCAATAAACCTTAAGCTTATGCTAGTTGGAATTACTTGTTTGGGAAGTTCAATAAAGTAGATGCAGCACTTGAAGCAACATATCAAAGGGAGTTGATGCTCTTACTCTTGATTTCAATAAGGTTGAGGATTACTTGGCAAAGTTGTTGGACTTGAAGAATAAGCTTCATAATTGGAACAAGAAGTTCAAGTTTGCAGATTACTACAACATCACATTTTACTTCTTGTTCTATCTCTTTTATCAACAATTGTTATCAACTAGAAGCTCATGGAAGAAGGATGGTTGATGGGTTTCACCATGGCAAAGTTTTTAGAACAACTCATTGAGGAGCAGCAATGTCTTTGAAAGGAGGGTGCTTTTAATTCCAAGGACCAGGCTCAACATATTTGTGGTGAAGGGGAAGCCCAAGCATGGAAGAAAAAAGATTGTTATGACACAAATGACTAGATTTCCAGCTATAGATCTAGTTCCAAAACATATCAAGGCAACAAGTTAACCAAGAGAATCAAAAGAAGGGCAAGAAGAAACTCGTTTTCCCTTTTTGTGGGTAAGAAGGTCCCACTAAGGAAAAATGTGACAAGTACAAATGGGAACATGTAGAAGGAGAAGAAAGAGAAAGTAGGCATACACATTTTTTTGTTCTTGGGATGCTTCTTATTATGTTCCCCATAACACTTGGAATGTTGATTTTGGCTATACTCATTATATGTCCAATAGTAAGAATATGCTTTTTCTTTTTTCTTATACTAAAACTCAAAATATTATTGTGGCTAATGATTCCTCCATAAATCGCTTGGGAGCATTGATGCAAATTTCCTCGAGGCATTATTCAAGATGCTTATCATGTGCCTCAAATTCATTCAAATTGCTTGTTAGTTAGATTTTTTTTTGAAGGGATGAAAATTGAATTTTGCTTGATGAATGTGTTGTGAAAGACATAAATCATGGTATCTATTTGTGATTTTGATCCTAAGGATAGATTGTACAAGTTTACAAGTGTTGTTTCATTAGATGATGGTTGAAGAGATCTTGCCTTTGTGGTCAAACAAATGATGTTAGTATTTGGGATGAACACCTTGTACATTTGAATTTTAGGAGTGTCACAATCATGTGCAAGAAGGAGGTGGTACATGGGCTGCCTAGTGTGCATTCTTGTGAAGTTGCTTTTGAGGGATGCATAGGTTCACCTTTGGAGTTTATGCCTAGTAGTGATTTTGTGATATGAGTAAGAGCCTATAGGTGGAAACAAATTTCTCACTTTAATTGATTATTAATCTAAGATGTGTTGGTTGTATCTTATGAAGAGTAAGGATAATGTTTGAGAAATTTAAGGAATACAAGGCACTTGTTGAGAACCAATTAGGGCGCAAGATTTAATGTTTGAGCTTTGATGATTGAATTGAGTACGTGGATGATTCCCTTGAGGATTTCTTGTCCATGGATAGGATCTCTTGGCAGTGCACATGTGCTTACACTTTACAACAAAATGGTGTGGCAAAAATGTGTAGATTTATACACATAGATGGCTAGCTCTTGGCTTTAGGGATAGAAGTTACATGATAGTTGTTGGGTAGAAGCTATTGGTTGTGCCATTTATGTGCTTAATAGGGTTGTTATTGAGGTTATCAAAAGTGCCATGCCCTATGAAAATTGGACTAGTAAGATTCCTATGGTAGCTAATTTTATGTTGTTTGGTTGCTTGCATATCTTTGTATTCTAGATGAGAAGAGGAAGACGTTGGGTGCTTTGAGAATGTTGGAAGGTTGGTGCCTTTGTCCCCTTGGATAGGTTGGTGCTTGTCCAACCCGCCGTGGATTTGTGGCATGGCTTAATCGCCTCCTGTGGATCTTGTATAAATCTGGCATTTGTATCGGGCGTTAACAAGTCGATCTTTTGGCGCAATGGAAAACGTGTTCCAACAAATGGTATTAGAGCGAGGTCACGGGTTCGAATCTTGCAGTCGCGCGGGGGGGTGTTGTTGGAAGGTTGGTGCCTTTGTCCCCTTGGATAGGTTGGTGCTTGTCCAACCCGCTGTGGATTCGTGATATGGCTTAACCACCTCCCATGTATCTTGTATAAATCTGCCATTTGTATCGGGCGTTAACAGGTCGATCTTTTGCTGCAATGACAAACATGTTCCAACAGAGAAAGCTAACATTTATGGTAGGCTATTTAGACAATTCTAACGTCTATCACCTTCTTGATTCAATGACAAACAAACTTATCATCAATATAGATGTCAAGTTTGTTGAGCATGTGATTGGGGCAACATTTTTGCAAAATTTTCCTCTTTTATATGTTGTTGAGATTTTTCAATTTTACAAGGTGGTGGTCCTAGCCACTATTCAGAGACTACAATACCAGCACATTGACTTGCTAGAGTTACTAGATGCACCAAGCATACTTGTTATTGAGGCAGATTTATTGGCTCCTCCACAAGAAGAGCTTGTGTGTAGATCTTTGTGGTAGAGGATGATGTAAGCAGGGAAGGTCCTACAACAACAATCAACACAAAAACAACAATCTTCAAGTTACAAATCTCAAAACTCTTCACTTTTCTCCAAATCAGCCTATTTCTTTGTAGCACTGGAAACCCACTCAATCGGGTGTAACTACACAATGTCCTTCTTTCTGACCAATACCTAAACCTCTTCAAGGACCCATTTCAGTGGTCTCAAACATATCAACAAACCACTACTGGTTTCTTTGGGACAACTTGACCAAAACAGGCTTTTCACGCCTTTTAGGGCTCAAATTAGCCCTCTTTTACAAAAAGACTTATCTCTAAACTTTTGCAAACTCTTTGAAACCTTGGGGCAGCAATTCCCACATGTCAAAATCCAAGAATCCACAATTAGTTCTCAAAATTTCACTCAACCAAGTGCCAAACTCATAAACCCTCACTTATAGCCACAAAACTAGGGTTTTATTGAAAATCCCTTTACCAAACTTCACACAACCTTGCCACTACCTTAAACAAGTCTAAAAACCTCTGCACAAGCTTAATCAAACCTGAAACAAGGCTGCCCCAACACAATTTGGACTTTAGCATATCAAAACCTCAAGATTTCACTTGGAAAACACACTTTCCACCATTAGGGCATCATGCCCAATCCCCTATTCAACCTCCCCTGCACCAAACAAACTTGAAAACATCTATTTACTATTGATACAGATCCATTCCACCAATCACAGTAGTCACAGGGGGTGGAATGGGTGTAATTCACATTTTAGATGTCCTTCAAAACCCCAAAAACAGGGTTAACAGAGCAGGCTTAGAAAATCTGAGATTAAATGCTTCAAATTCAATGTTTTTCCCTCAAACCAGGTGCTAAACCAAGTCAACACATGCCATCAAATATTTCCACAAGTTTCAAGACATAATACCCCTGTACAGGATCGTACAAGACTATACAAGAAGAGAAAACACAGAAATTCTGGAAAAATCAGTGCTTTTTCTATTGTTTATTGTTTCTAAACTTCAAAATCCAACATACATCGTTGCTTTTCATCCTATTTAAGCTTTTTTCCTCCTACACCAACTGTCCTAATGCCTTCAACTGCCTTTTAAAATGCCTGACTGTTGGCATTCTTCAAAAATCTGCCTTTTAGCAACTTTTAAACAACTTTACAACTTTTTAAGCAACTTTTCAATATTTTGCATTTTTACCAAACTTATCCTACTAATCACGTAGACACCATCAACCATGACTCAACTACAACTAATTACATGGCAATGTGGTCTTCAAGACCTTATTTTTAAGCATATACTCCAAAATCATAAAGCCTACATCTCAAAACCTTAAATTGACAAAAATCATTAAATGGTGCCCCTGCACCAAAGGACAATGGTCAATGAAGCTGGAGTCACAACTACTGTAAATGTGTAGGAGCTAGCTATGTAATTGGAAATCAGCGAAGTATGAATTTGAATATGACACTTGTTGCTAGAGACATGGGCATCATGGATCCTGAGTTTTATAAGTAGGTCATTCGGACTGTTGAGTGGGAAGAGGCAACTAAGGAATAATATTGTTTCCTTATGGACAATGGAGCTTGTGAATAGCTGCCTTGACGTTTTGTGAAAAATATTGTGAAGTGTAAGTGGACCCAAGACACTAAGTAGATTTTTGATGGTTGTTACATTGAGTGACATAAGGCACAACTGTGATGGTTTGTCTTTATAAGGAAGGTATTGACTATGATGCCTTTGCCCCTTTTGCAAAGATGAATATTGTCATAACTGTCCTTCCATTGGCAGACAACTTTCTCGGGAGGTGCAAAAAAATGCATGTGTAAGGTGCATTTTTCAATGGTAATCCGCATGAGAAAATTTATTGGAGCAGTTTGCAAGATTTATTGAGTCAAAAAAGGAGAGATTTGTATGCTGATTGAAGAAGTCTATGTATGGGCTCAAACAAGTCCTAGGTGCTTGGTATTAGAAGATTGCCACTTCTTCATTAGGTGTGGATTTGGGAGATGTGTGGTGGATTCCAACATCCATGTGAAGCATATTAATGGGCACATCTTGATCATTGTTCTTTATGTTGATGAATTGATACTAATAGGCAATGGTGTTTCTCTCATCCAAAATATGAAGTGGCAGATGAAAATAGTGTTTGAGATGGCAGATGTTGGGCTTCTTCATTTTAATATTTTTTCTTTGAACTACATGTTATGCAGACAGAGGATAGGTTATTGATTCCCCAACCAAAGTATGTCATGTACTTATTGAAGGATTTTGGGATTGAAGATTGCATGATTTGCTTTACTCAATATCAATCAGGTGTCAAGTTGGAGAAGAATTGCATATCACCTTTGATACATGCTTCTTTGTATTGGAAGCACATGGGAAAACTCATTTACTTGTTTCACACTCTTCTTGACATTACATATGTAGTTGGTATTTGTGTCAGACTTATGTAAGAGGCTCATGAGCCTCATTGGGATGTTGCAAAGCAGATTTTGGTGTATTTGAAGTTTTCTTCACATTTGGGCTTCGAGTATGCATATGGAGCAAAGGTCTAGTAGATTGGGTTCAGAGATTTAGATCATGGAAGCAGAAATCTTTTAAAAACTGTGATGAGTCACAATTTATTGTTTCTTACCACCCATGCTGAGTTTTTCCCTGCAAAAGTTGCTAGTTTCTGCATGAAATTGGTCAAACCCTAACCCTAGATTTTTTGATAAAAAATTATGATTTAATCACTAAAAAAATGCTATTTTTTTGCACTTTAATTGTAGATTTTTGGTTAAAAAATCTAGGATTAGGGATTGTTTTCTGTTCATGCAGCATTTTTTTCTGATTTTTTCAAAACTGTAGCCATAACCGTATTTAAAAAATTTCCATAATTTTCCCAACTTATCTCAATAACTTGAAAAAATATTTATCTTTTGGTTTTACAAGCTATTTCCGTGAAAGCTTTTTGCTGCTATGATTCAGATTACAGTGGATATCTTGACTCTATGGGGTCTATCTATGGCTACATCTTCAATCTTGCTTTTGGTCCTTCCGCTTGAGTCTCGAAAAAGGAGTCATGTCACCTTGTCTACCATTGACATGGGTATCTTGGAGTACTTGAAGCAACTAAGGAAGCTTGTTAAATTATGAATTTGCTTGAGTAGCTTGGATTGCTCTAGACATCAGAAACGACACTGTTTTACGACACCCAGAGTACCATCAAGGAAGTTGAGATCCTAATGGAGCATTGCCACACCAAGCTTGTGCAATTCCTTGCCTATTTAATGAGAGAGATTCTCCCTGCACTATTCCCAGATGAAGGATATGGTTGCAGATATGTACTTGATGCCTTGTAACCACTAATCTTTTCACTCATCTTTGAGGGATGATGGGACTTCTTGATGCTGCCCCCCATATTGGGTATTGTGGATGTTCATGTAATCATAGCATTGTGGTCTGCCAAGCTATGTTCAACGGGGGATCTTAGTGGTGTAAACCAACCTAAGTGGAACTTACTTTT